>JAULBW010006404.1:0-121764 GCA_032358265.1 Vaucheria bursata | reverse complement strand
TACACATATTAGACGAATTAAGTCGATAGAGTCACAGTTCAATAACAGATCACGGCGAAACAGATCAGATCCTGACAGTAATGTTACTATGAAACTTAATATTTGGGTCTATCAAGGTCAAGTACTTAAATGGTACGATATCATAATCTACTACCCGGGTTCTACCCAGGAAGTTGCTACCCCACTTGCCAAGTGCTACATGGGTAGTAATTTTTACTACCCAGTCAAGGGAGAACTCTGCTGAGAAATTTGGGTGCTCCTGTAAATTTAAATGTTTACTAGCTCTCAAACTGGATAGGATTCTTCTATTGTGATATGCCATTGTTGAAATTAGAAGATACCACAGAAAATATTTTTAAACTAGATTTAGTTCTAGCATGAGTGAGTTTAACGACTGTTACTGCCTTCCATATTTTTGATATCTCTTTTTGCCATTAATTGCTATGAGCTCCTTATTGTAAAGCTGTGAATGTTTTTTAGTAGTTGGGTGAAGATGTATAATTTTAATTCGCGATCACAATTGAAGTAGCAAGAATTTATGATCTTATGGACATGTTTGCCCCATAATAAAATTCTACGTGGAGTTGCTCTTATAGTTATAATGATTCTTGGGTAACTCCGATTCATGATTGAACGTGCAACGAGTATTCTCAGCCATCACTTTAGCGTGCATTGACTTTGATGTTACATAGCGTATTTGCAAGTCTGTAACAGCCATCGGAAACCCCGAATTTTTTCTTTAATGGATTGAAGTTGAAGATGGATGCCCTCTCTACGGATAATTTTATCAATTGGATGTTCTATATTCCGTGAATCGAACAAGTCAAATCAGGATGTTATACGATTTCTGGCTCATTTCGAATGGTCGTTAAAGAAATCGGAAAATTCATGAGCTCTAAAAGAATGTTCAAAGACACAATTATTAGAATTCTAGTGATGCAATTTGCTCTAACCTAAACACCATCTAGATTAAGTCATTCTAGTACTTTGTTTGTTTCGACACAATTAGCTCTCTCCAATTTTTGGTCTTATACAATTCCTATGGGCTGCACTCCAAGTCGGAATAATTCCCAGAGTCCGGAGCGAAAGCAACTGCCACGAAATCGGACAGGAGTTTCTCCTTCTCTGAGTCGAAAACTATCTTTTAAGAATCAAGTGAGCTCAGATATATATGTATATATACTCTATTTTAATTTGCAACATCGAAGTAAACATTTTTTATGGCATTGCAGCTCCTGATGGCGATTAAAGATCGAAAGTGGGAGTTGGATCACGCTGATGTGGATCCTTCTAGTACATTTAGCTTTGCTAAAATTGTCCTAAAATTTGGAACAATTAATCGGGTTCTAAAAAGAATAAGAATTTTATTTAACAGCTTAGATCGAAATTTAGATGGGCATGTTAGGTTAGTTTCTCACGTCATTATCGATGGTTAAATTTTGTAGCTAATTTTTCTATTTTATTAACAGTCTCGATGCATTCAATACGGTTTGCGCAAAAATGAAGTTGGACGTCGATGATAGGATGGTAGATAATGTTTACCACGCATTCATGTGCGGCCAGAATAAAAGTCTCAATCTTAGAGGCTTTGTGGTATTACTCGCTGTTTCCCGAGTAATGCAGCCATTGAACAACAAATCCCAATATCCTCAAGATACACCAATGGACAGGTATCCTATTTACAAACCTTCCTTGTTTTTAATTTGCAACTCACAACTTTTACTTTCATACCAGGAAAGATATTTCCCAGGCAAAAGGCACAAGTCTGTCAAGAAGTACAAGCTTCAGTAAGGTAATTTCACTTTTATTGATTTAAGTTTCATACTTTGCTCGAATATTTTTAAATTAATTACCCTGAATCTGCCCTCATTGTTCGCAGTTCGATATTTAACTTTTTTGAAGTTATTCCCTTTTGCATTTTTCCTAGATTAAATGGAGTAGGATTCCATCCTTTCAGTCTTTCCAAGGATCCGGAGGAATTTTCGGTGGTAGGTCATTTAAAAATATACCACTGGATGTAGAAAACTCTGACCTTGAATATTGGCAGGAGCTTCACTATGTACTTGATCTTATCATTACTGCCTACTTTCAGGTACATATGTTCACATTTCTTTTTTAAACTGATAAAGCTCATTTTCATTAATTTTTCTATCTTCCCTAGTTTGACACAAAAGCCGAAGGATATATAAGTAAGAGGAGTTTGAAAAAACAATTTTGTGAAGCAGAAGGAGAGAATGGTAAGTAATGGTTTAAGAAGTATCTATTAGTTGACTCAAAAAATTATTATGGTCATGTATTTTTTTTCTTTTTTGACCACCTTTATAGGATTTAATAAATATGCGTACATATATTTTGGTTAGATTTCCAGCTTTTGCTATATTTTACTTATGAAAGATTTTTATCTAGGTTGAAATTCTCGTGTTCTGAATCCTTTTATTGCTCATCAGAATAGGCAACTCATCTTTAAGTAATTTAGAAAATGTTTCTGAAAAATTTTCATTTTTATCTAGGATTTATTTAAGGAATTATCAATTCATGACAATTAAATCTGAACTTATCTTGTTTGGTATATAGGTGTGAATGGCATGGATAAAGATTTTCTCTATGATGAAAAGTGGAGACATGTGTGGGAATCTCGTAATCGCCTAAGTTTTCAAGGCTTTGTTTATATTTTTTCTTCGTGGTTTGATATGGATTTGGAAGAAGACTGTGATACATGCATAGTAGAAGATGATGTTATCGGACTCGAATTTTAAGAGGCTTTATGGCAACCATTATTTTTAACTCAGAAATTGGCAAATAATTGTCAACATCCATCATTCATTTATAGAAACATTTATAGTTATGTAGAAGCTTGCAATAACCACTGCGATTGACGCTGGTGAATAAGATTGAATTTGAAATTGGTCTTTTATCTTCTCTGTTAGCTAATTCATTCATTCATTTTTATCTAAAACTCAATATTCTGTGCTATTATAATTCAATGACAATATATTTATCCATACTCACTGGTATTAATACTATTGGTGTTACTAAAACATTTGATTCATGTATTATAAATCAACATATCTTATTTCTACAAATAGGCATCTAAATAATATTCCATTGCCTTATAAATCATTTTTAAGATAAAGCAGGCTAACCAATAATCTAATGCTAATTAATTTTAAATCTATTCAAAGTTTCAAAATAAATCTCTACATCAGTATCGGGTTTGGTCACATTTCGATATCTCACGGATTACATTGCTCAATTAGAAATCAGCCCAAATAATAGTGAGAATGGATACTTTATTTTGGAAATAATTTAAAAAAAATGTTAAAGTAAATACTTATATGCCTGCATATGGCATGTGTACAATGTTGTATTGTGATGAAACTCTCATACTATTCTCTTCTAAATGTAAAAGTTGATCTGCTAGTATCCTATTCTTTCGCTAAAATATGCAATAATAGCTACCAGAGTGACAGCAACTATATTGACAGAGGAGCAAAAATTTGATTGGGTAAATCAATGTTTTGTAACTCAGGATACCATCAAAATATATTTAATTGTGCAGCAGTTTTCTTCAATCTGAGATTTCTGTGATAGCTACATATAATTTTTTAAATTCGAATATGCCTATGAAATATATTTATGACTATACTTAACTCTGACCGGTTATTAACGTTTCTAAATTACTAAATTCAGAAAAATTCTTGAGTTTTAGTTATTTCACAAAACTATGCACAACTCGTAAATATGATATACTACTTGAATCATAAAAGGGTTTCTAAATACCGACTGTCTCAAAACCAACCTAGCAAGCTGGTTTTTACTAAGTGTTATTTTTTTAGTAACAAAAATATGTAATAGTGAATCTAAAGAATTATTCTCTTTTTAATTGAAAAATGTGTTTTTATTGGCCTCGATATGATGACATCATCATATGAATGCTGGCTCATCAAGGTGTCTTTGCATATCCTGGATTTGCATATGACAATTTAGATTCATTAAGACATCAATTTTGAATGTTGAGCCTTGATTTTTTTTGTATAGTTCATCTTTTAATTTTTGGTCAATTTAGCTCAAGTACGACCAACATGCATATGTAACCTTATGCTAGCCTAAAACAATAACTATTCAAATTCACAAATGAATTTTCATGCAAAAATAAATATTTTTTGTAATTAAAACAAGCCAGTTTCGAAAAATGTGCAACTTTCCAGAAAATAGCATCCTAAACTTACCTTTTCCTAAACAATAATGCTGAGATTCGATCATACTCATAAGATTTTTCGAATCATTTAGGAATTTTGTAAGAACAATAAACTAATTTCAAAAATATGACCAGCATATATTATTATTATGAAGGAAATATTGTCTAAGAAACGGCACAATCAGGATTTTCTGAATCAAGAATTGTATCTTTGTTCTCAGCTTCATATTCTTTTTTTATGATCTTTTTTGGTCCCTCAAGAATCTCTTCAATTTCTCTTTCCTTATAGCTTGATTTTCTCTTTTTTAATCTTCCAGATATGCAATTTTCTTTATTTTCCTCAACTATTTTAGTGCTACACAATTGGTCAAAGCTGTCCAAATCTTTCTGGAAATTTTCTTCCTCCAAATGACTGTCAACAGCTTGATAGCTATTCGGAGATATTTTTTCATTTGTTGTACAGTGTGTTAACGTTGGGCTAGCCAAATCACTCAACTTCTCTACTGATCTTTGCAAATTGAAACTGCTATTAGGCTGTGTAATCAGTCTCATAGTCAAATTTGAAGAGCCATCACCGCTACTATTACTAAGACTAGTATCTATATCCGATTCTGGTATAGTCTCAAGTTCAAGCGAGCCATGTTCCAATGTGTATGGAGCACAATCATTCGATTCAAAACTATTTTCAGTAGTTTTATTAGATTTGACCGAAAAAACTGAACCAATAAACAAGCTTGAAGTATCTTCCTTATTCACTCTTTCCTTTGACATAGGTGTAAAAAATGACAGATCAGTATAATCCTTGGCCGGCCTCATTTCAAACAGTACCGTTTCTTTTGTGCAATCAGCTTTCTTCAAACTTGTGGCTTGACTCGATACTTTATTGGAGTCATAACCAATCATCAAATTGTTCTGAGACACAGAATCTGTTACAAATTTGCTCGTTTCTTTTGCCAACTCACGATCTATATCAGATATAGTATCCTCATCAAGCTTACTTTCTAGTCTGCTGCATCTAAGCCTTATTTTTAACATTTTCTCATTCATTGTGTAAAGTTCTTGTTCCATTTCAATCATGTGACGTGCATTTGTACTCAATTCAGAGGAAGCAGTCATGTACAAAAATTGAGCTTCGCTTTTTTCTTGGATGAGCTTACGCCGGCTAGATTCAAATTCCGCTATGAGCTCGCCGATATTAGATCCTTTTCCAATGTTGTGCTCTGCTGTATTACTTAATGAAAAATTGTATTAAATTATCAGCCGAGCAAGAAAATAAATTTTTTAATACTTTAATACTAATCTTAATTATTAAAGATTTATTGTCAATAAATGACAAAACAGCTCAAAAATTGCAGCATTTATCACTCAAATGTAACACTATAGCGCTTTATTCAAACATGACTTATAAATATTTCAAAATATATTGTTGATCAGTGACAAATTTTTTAACAATAGCATAATCGGTATATATGGACTTCATCCAGTCTAATTCAAGCAAAACACCAATCCTAATGGACATTTTTTTAAGACCCAACACTGTGCCTAAAAGCATATGCCGGGGGGAATTAAAATTGACCAGCTCTGCTGTTGGTAAATTACAATTCATAAGAAATTTTTTTCCCAAACGATGAATGCATCTGAGGAGGCATCAACAAAATACTGAAGTTAAAATGAGTCTTGACCTTCATGCAAACAGCTTCAAGAGTATATAAAATTTGCTTCTAAAGCATGTGTTGTCCATAGATTTGAATTCCTTTTGGTCTACAAATTATTACTATACTTGTAATAAGAACGATTTAAAAAATTGTGCCCTTTCAAACATATTAGTAAATCTATTTTTTTTAAAACTGAAATAATTCAATTTTTATTATTTCCAAAAAATCACCAATAATAAAACTTCATGAATATTTGTGCGAAGAACGAAAAATTTCACTGACCTTCCTATTAGCTTTGTTTTGGCCCGAAGCGCAGCATTCTCAGCCTCCAATGATTTCATTTCATTTTTCAAACTTGCAACTGTCGATTTGTCGATAGAGATTGATTTTTCTTGCATCTTAAGCGCTATAGATCTTCTCATTTCTTCCAATTTCGATGATAACCTTTCTCGGTCATGCTCCGCATTTTGAAGCTTTTGACGTAAATGCTCGAACTCTTTATCCGAGTTTTTCAATAAAATATTTTGTGCTTCTAAAGATTTTTGATATTTTTCGTATTTATGTTTGCCAATCTTGACCATATCCGAAAGAGTCTTTCTGCTCTGTATGTATAAAAATCAGCAAATTTGTTGAAAATCTACTACTATTCGAGCCTAGAATAATGACTACAAAAAATCTAAAAATTTCAAGGCCTACTCATGAAAAAATTCACAATTTTCCCCGATTCATGAAAACTTTTGATATATGTACTAAACAACAGCTCAAAAAAGCAAAGATTCATAACTATTCTAGAATATTTTTGATCAAAAGTGTTGTTCCAAATCATATAGGAAAAGTAAAGTGGAAAGTAATTGCATTTTTAGGCAGTAATTAAGGGTTTCTAGTCCTAATACAGTTGCTATATTTTACAAATGATGATTTTAATGTAATTATGCTTGCAATCTATAAAAAGTAGGATATAATATAAGCACTGAGCAAATAAAAACTACTCCAGAGATCAAGACAAAAAATTAAGTAAACTAGGCATTTGGGAAAAAAGTGCATGAAGTAGAATAGAATTGACTTAAATAAATCATACGAGTTAAACATCATTTACCTTGTTCTTTTCTTCCTCTAATAGCATTTCCAGTCTGTTAGTAGCTAATGTAAACAAAAATTTTCTAGTTGCCAGCTCTTCAAGACCTAATTGGAGAGATTCGGTTACACTTTTCTCTAGGCAAATAATCTTGTTGGCCCATATTTCCTGCACAAATTGATTGCCTGAACTATAGCCGCAAAAGTCATTGTTGGTATAGTAATATATGCATACCTTTTGCCCTTGAAAATTTTGTATACTTTCTGCTAGAGCTGACTCAAGCCAAAATTTAGTTGTCTCCAATTCCTCAGAACTCATTTGAAAGGTTTCCTTCGAAATTTTTTGTATCTTTTTTACTTCATTATCATGTTTCACCTACAAATATATATAAACACATGCATATATTTAACTTCACCAGTTTCGAGGCAAACTCTCATGGAAATGTGACAGTTCTATAAGGGTATCTACCAATAATGAAACAAACTATAACTACCATATAAATGCATGCAAATTTAAAATATACAAATCAAATAGGACTGTAACATTTCAAGTCAATTGTAATGCAATCATTTAGCTTTACATATGATATATTTCATGAATTAAACTATGAGTTTCACTTTTAAAAAGAACAGATTGAAATGCACAGGTGGCTTTTATTAACTGAATTCTTATTCAATTAGATGAATTGTTCAGCCTTAAATCCTGCCAATCAGATAAGCCATATTGGCCTAACTAGCGCCAAAATTCATAACTAAAAAGCCGGTCAAAATGATTGGTCAAAATTTCAAAGTAATTGGCTTTATTAAAATTTTAATTCATATTATAATCATACAATATTGAAAACATTGAGACGTACATTAAGTTCATGTATTTTTAGTTGTAGTTCTTTAGTCTTTAAGCAGGATGCTTTAAGTTCTAAAGCTGTTTTGTCACATTCATCGCGTGTAGATTTCAAATTACTTCGAACATCTCGTAGATTATCAGAATATGCGTCACATAGATTATTCGCATCTTCGAGTTTAAGCTCTAAATTTTTGACCGTACCAGCAGTGTTGTGGTCAGCATTTTGTGTCAGCCTTTCATTGTCACTGCGCAAACGAGCCAATTCCTTACAACAAGAAAGAAACTCTTTAAAATTATACATTCATAGTTAACTTCTGATATAGCAAATCTGAAGATGAATTGGGCACAACGTGAGATTTTTCGTTCATTCGTTTTTGCTGAAAATTTTTATATAAGGAGTTTACTGCACAGTCATTTAACAAAAAAAACTTCTTAAATGCTCCATCGAAACAAGACATGAATATATATATATATATATCTTCAAAAAATGTTCATAAAAAATTACAACATTTATGTACAAGCTTATTGCTAAGCATAGCCATGAAAAATATTCCTAGAATTTCATATTTTTCATATTCAATTTAAAATTTTTTGAGATTCGTCAAATAAGAAACTTGAATAAAATAGTTCAAAATATTGTGGGAAATCAAGAAAAACTGACCTCCGCAATGGCAGGATTCAATTCATGAATTCCATTTCCTATAGCATCAAATTCTTTAATTCCACTAACATTAGTGCATTTACTTTCCAAATCGCTTTTTAACCTCAGAGATTCTTCAATCGCAATTTTTCCTTCACATTTTAGCTGCATAATTGTATCTAGCAGCTGTTGTTCCCGCAGCTTCCACGAACTCAACTCGATTCGCATATCTCGGGCCTAACAAATAATTCCATTATAATTTTAAAAATAAATGGAAATGGCAATTATTGTACACACTTGTTTACCCCACCTTCTACAGCCATTAATTAAATCCAGATTGTTTACAATGGCCTATCTTAACTGAATCTTTTTTTAACTGCCAAAATGCAAGAAATAGCCATCCAAAAATGAATTATTACGCCATTACAACACATTTTTTAAGTGGAAGATTGAGCCCTATAAGTCAGTCGCTCAGGTTACTTAAGCAAAAAAATGTGATAGATATATCATAAGTGAGTAAGTAATTCATTATGAATTAAAACGAAAAGTTCATTTAAGAAATCATAAATAAATAATGAGCCAATAAATGAAACACATTGCCAGGAGCAATGCACTTATAGTATAAATATATACAAAAATTCTTAAGGTTTGGAACTCTAAGGTGTAATTTCAATGCTGTTTCTTATTAATGTACATGAATATTTTGCGTATCAACATAAAATATAAAAAATATTGATACATTTACACCTGAAATTTTTCTACTAATTATTTTGTTTTTCAAAATAAATTATTTTTTAGCTTTATACTAAATTTTTTAAGAGTAATCTTAAGTATGAAATATTCATATGAGATTGCAAAAATACAGTCACTTTTCTATTAATTTCATTTCTGATGCAACTGGAAAAAATTAGGCAAACAATCAGTTTTATAGAACGTATATAAAATATACGACTTACTTCGACTTCTAAAGAAGCCCAAGATTGCTTTGTGCTTGCCAGTTGCTTTCGGATTTCTTCTAATTGCCTCGCTTTTGTTTCAGCTGCAATGCACCTTGCCAACAACTAAAAAAAGATTGCACCGAAAACTATATCGACATAATATTTTATAGGATAATAAATTTCTTGTCAAAAAAACCCATCAAATCTTTGTGCAAATAACCGATATTTCCTTTTTACTGTAGTTAAACTGATGACAACTGGCAGGTAACTGTAAGGGAAATACGCTGTTTATTGCTCTAGTAGTTCAATATAGCAGATATGGTTGTTCACCTTGGCATTATCTTCTTCATTACATTTGAGCTGTGTAATTGTGAATCTAGCTTCTTTCAACTCATTTTGACATCGCTTCAATGCACTCTCAACTTTGATTAAGTCTTTGCTGACATCTTCAAAACAATCAACCTTATCGCGCAATTCATGAAACTGCAATAAATATAAAAAGTGTATAAATTTAGTAATCTCATACTAAAAATTTAGGTAAGTAGTTTAACGACTCAATAGACATAATGGCTCACCTGCTCATAATCAATTTTCAATTTCTTTTTTTCATTTTCAGCTTGAGTGATTCTCCAGTTCAGCTCTTTTATTTCATTAGCATGTTTTTCTATCAGATTTGTTTCAACCTCAGACAATATCCGTTCGCTGTTACGCGCCATCTCAACTAGTTCCTTTTTTAAGTCTGCAACCTGCTTATCGAGAAACTCAATATTCCCATTAGATTCCAAGAGATCAGCTGTCAGATTGGCTATTTTATCTTCCATAATGTTGAATGTACAGCTTTCACGGATGCCACCACAGTTGCAAACGCAGCTTAGTTCCTTTACATCAGTTTCAACTAACTGACATTTGCATTGCAAAGGAGGTAAATCTGAAGTTGAAGGTTCATTATTTAAATGATTTCTCTGAATTATGTTCATAATTTCGTATTGGTCTTCCTCAGTCAAGGTCTGGAGAAACTCAATGAATCGCACTCGATTCGGGCATAGCTCGTTTACAGAAAATATAAGCATTTCTTCCAGACATGCATGAAGTAGATCTGAAGAAAGTTCAGTGGATAAAATAATGCTGTCAAAGGCATGGCCAGCTCCACAGTTCCGAAGGAGGTCAGCCCTTCCTTCAAAGACTGTACTGGCGACAGAATGAACTAAATCAAATGTCAGATCACTACTCGTCCACGATGATAGGCTTAAACCCCAATGCAAGACCGCTGACATTATTTAATGCAAATTTTCGTGTCAAGTTACTTTTTAAGAGAAATCTATTCAACCGCCATATTTTTAGCATAATTCGATCAGTGACACCATGACCTGTTATATATTACATGACCTGACCCGTTCAGTCTTGAACTGACTTTTCCTCTTGGCAAATGTCAATAATTGATAAAATCTGCCTAAGAAGCCCAAAAATAAATTGGCAATATTCATGAAAATAATGTTGACAGTCGCACCAGCAACTTCATTATATACAATTCATTCAAGATAATTTCCAATTAGCCAAAATATAAATAGGTAATGAAAGACTTATATTATTTTTTTAGTGTTCATTTTATACAAGCAGGATATTAAAAATTGGCTTTCTACTCTGGAGTAATACTTTTACACCTTACAATTTTAGTATCAGTTGTGCAGGAGCTGTGGCAAGGAGAACAACAATAGAATGCAACCTTAATAGAGCTTATGGTAGAAATAAAGCTCATAATAGTAAATTGACATAATGAAAATGGTAAAAATTTGAGAAGAACTGCAAAGCGATTTTTAAAGTCAGAAATAAATTTGATGATGGAGTAACAAATAATTGGTAAATAATAGCCTGAATGCAGTCCAGCTCTGTATTACATACTTTCCTGCTGTTTTTTCATGTGAGTGTTTCTACATTAAGAGTGGAGATCACGTTAACTCTGAAAATCTATGAATTTGGAGCCAGGTGACTTTCTCGAAAAGTTTTTAATCGCAACCTATTTCCTCTTTATTTTTCTATACATTTGTTTTCCATATCTCTCTTTTTGTCATTTAATGCCATATTTGATACCTCAAATTCAGAAATTAATTGCCAATCAGTGTAGTGCTGCACATAAATTACTATGGGAAAATAATGTCCAAACAAGCAAGATTCTATCTGCCATAGCTGCTACAAATAATTTTTTGGATATAAATCAAAATCCTAGTACAAATTACTTTTCTTGAGGTTTTCCAAAATTTTAGAATCACTATGCTCAGAAATTCTACAGGAAAAGAAAATTTTTTGACTCATTTTTATCTTCATTAAAATATGGATTCTAATCTGCGGTATTTGTTATATTTGGAGTAACTTTGTTCTCACAAGATTTTGTAGTCATACGAGCTAACTCTTATTGACCAAGTTGAACCATATTATGTCGGGGAGGGGGTAAAATTGTTTCAGTTTTTTTCCCAAATGATCTTTTACCTCTGACTAAGAATATCTTCTAGAAGCACCAAAAATATAGCAAAAATGGCCATTCAATGAAATGTTTTTGTGAAACACAAGGTAAAGTCGACTTAGCTTAAACTCTAAGAGGCGAGAAAAAGTTAATTTACCTTAGGTAAAACAAATTTGAGAATTTTTTAGAGAGTATTCATATAGCTGGTACAAAATCTTTTTGTGGAGATTAATATAAACAAATATTCAAAACTCTTGAGAACAAAAAATGCACATAAAATGCAAGAAAAAGCTAAAAAAACGAATTTATTAAACAATCAGAGGAACGGAAATAAAAGTCAAGTAATTCTAATTTCTTCGACTGTGCTCAATCTTTTCCTCCAATCATATGGCCTTATCATTATTTTCTGAATGATGAAGCTTTGAAACAAGAGTTCGTTGCAATTCCAGAGATAGTGGAGGTTTGTACTTCATCTTATAAGGGGGTCCCTTGGCAGGCAGCAGTGTCTGCAAGTCAGATGTAATTGAATGGCTATCGGAACTGTGGAATAAACTGTACCTAGGCTTCGAAGTCTGTTCTGAGTCCAGCATTGATGGTCCATTCAAGAAAATCTTATTTATTTCAATAGTAGTTTCGACAGCATGTAGTCTGCAATAATTTCAAATATATTTCAATAAAATTATATATGCATATATACAATGTGAGATAATAAAAAATCTCGAAATGATAAAAAATAAATGCTAAAAACTGATTAATCTATAAAACAGGATACTTAATTGCGATACGAATGCTCGCTTCTTGTTATATTTACTTATTTCTCTTTACCCTGGAGTAGAAATTAAAAAAAATATACAAACTAGTATAGCATTAATTTGTATTTATTACTCCAGATGATAATTGAGTTTGAACGATGAAGGTCGGCTTAAGACTTCTCAATGTTACTTTGTTCTATTTTTAAATAGTTGTAAGGTACACTAAGCTAACTACCTAGTCAACATCCTACTAAGGATTTAGCTCAACTATTTCAAACTAAAAAGAAAATACTTACGGGTCTATATCAGTGATATCAACTCCAAAGGGCTCTCTCAAGGCCATCGCCACATCATATAAGGATAGAAGAGCAAGAACGACAATAATATAGCCAGCGATCCACCATATTTGAATATGAACATCTTCATCAGTCTCTTCTTCGCCCACGCCTGTACATTGCAATATTCATACCACAATAAAAAAAGAATTATTCTGCATGTCCACATGTTCCCTTTGTTTGATAGATGGCAGGACAAAATTTTGTGGGAGAACAAGGCCAGATAAGTTTATTTTATCAAGAAAAGTTTTTTAAAGTTGACAAAAAAATCCAGCTGAACAACAATAAACTACTGTAACGTAGTAACGAAGAAGCCATAAAGAAGCCTGGCGATAGTGGAGGATTAACAATAGAAAAAAAATAAAAGGTTGAAAAAATTAAAACATTAAGAACCCATTCAATTCTACTTCAACAAACTTTAAACAGACTTAGCTCATCTGAAGATGTTCAAACATGGCTTAAAAACTAAATGCACAAGTTGCTCAATGTTGCATAAAACTAATCCATTTCAAACTCACATAAAATAGAAAGAATTCAACAAATATTTTAGAATACGTACACCTACATTCATACACAGCGATTCATTAACATTACCTGCATAGAAGCCTAAAACGGAAAGAAATGACATAAGAAACCAGGCAAGCATATGCGTATAAATCAATGGAACAGGTACGCAACGATCAACTGCTAGCTTACTAAACTGCTGCCTAGCTAAGATAACTCCATCTGGTTTACAAAACATACATTAAAACCAACGTTTGTTGGATCCAAAAAAGAGAAATTACAAAAATTCCTACAGAACATCATGCAGACAGCATATGTACAGAAGCTTTCAATGATTAATGAATTATAAAATTGCATATAACTTCATGTAGCCAAATCATGTATAAACAAATCAGAGATTGACTGGGTTAAAAATGCAAGTTTCTACATTTTCAGCATCAACATAATATCAAATATGCCTTCGTTTCAAATCTATTTCTAAATGCAATTACATCTCCAATTGTCTGAAAAAAGTATATCTTAGCGAATATTTGGATAGGTAAGGCCCACAATGAATCTGTGAAGACCACCAAATTATTTAATTGTATCTGAAATTTTTTAGTGAGTTCATTATACATGAAAATTAATAATAAAAGCGAACTAGCAGTATCTGTAGTTTCATGAATATAAAATTATGTTAGATAAAATATTGTACCTTGCATTTTTAAGAAAACACCATTGTCCATTTTTGCCATGCTCTTTAAATGCTCTTTCTTTTCGGGGTCTGCTTCATTTAAAGCGCTAATTTGATTATTTCTATAATAACTTCCAAGCTCTTCTAGAACCCACAGCATAACTTGCGGATGCTTTTTACAGATATTTCCACTTAAGCACGCAATTTCATCCTCACTTAGCAGCCCCCTGTAATCAATATATGTAATAATAATAGTACACAATGGATGTTGATACAATAAAGAATTTAAAAAGTGTTAAACAAATAATAATGATAATCCATAAATTAAAGGTTCATAAAATGATATTTTCTATTATTTGGTAGCTTTACCACTCCACCAACTCAGTTTACTGGTGTACATCGATATCCCTAAGCTGATATATTCGATTCACTGAAATTTTCTAGTGTAACTGACGGTAACAGTTTATGGAAGATCATCTGTAGAGTCCATAGAAAAAATTAGCTCATTTGGTACATTCATTTACATTTGTTAAACTGTCAGAATTTTTTGGAATATATTATGCACTACTTTTGACCTAGGAACTGTACAATTACTTAATTACGAATTGTGCTGAAAAACTGTTTAGTGCCATATCCAAATAAAACGATGATTCGCTTTTATAGATTATATTTAGTATATGTAAATAATACATTTTTCTCTTTCTTTTCTTACTAATCAACTCTATATTGACTTGATGAATCAGAAGATAGATCAATGCCATCTGTATTATATGCTGTTACAACAGAAGTAATCACATTATTGTTATTTTCAAACAATATGATTGGTGTGGTGATTTTGCAGGCCACATCAACAGCGTTAATCGAGAGATTACTGCATATAAATATAAGACCGTGAGCTTTATAACCGAATTTCGAATTCAGTAAGGGGTGTATTTGAATTATATTTTAACAATTCTCTCTACCTTTGATGTACAAATCAAGCTGTATCAGAACTTTAAGTTTTTAGTTGCTTCAATGCAACAAATATCAGCCATTTAGGAATTAACCAATCAGATTTCTCCGATGGGTGACTCGCCATTACTTCATTGTAAGTTTTAATAAATAAAAAATATCACTATTTCTCATCTTCAACACTACCTATATCTGCTTTTACCTTTACCCAGCTCAAATCGATAACATTGTTAAGATATTACTAGCCATGACTAGTTATGCTTGTATATATTGGCTTAGAATAGAATATCATACTAGCCATTATTTGATAATACAGTTACTAATAAGTTTCCAGAACAATTCTATGTTGAAGTATAATCGTGTACTTCAACGTATAATATCACTCTGTCTTTTCCTTCTCTCTCTGCCCCTCCGCGCACTATCAATAACTTATCTCAGCAAATGGCAAAATATCCAACATCAAAATAAAGTTCACAAATTTACAAGTTAGGGAATAATCATACTTGAGATTTATTCGATTTCAATAAAGCAAACCATTTCATTTCCCTCTTTCAAAGGATATGTATTAAGTTACTTTGTTTCACAAAGGTTATGCATATATATATATTTAAAATATTTAGTACCTGCACTCCATTTCAGGCCAACTGTACCATCCTGCCAAGTCCATCCAACTCAAATAATGCGCAGCGTTTAGTAATCGAAACAACCTTTCTTGCAAACTAGGCTCATGCTTTAGATGTACTTTAATCATGAAAATTAACTGAAAAGAAAAAGAGACATTTAGAACAGAAACTACTGCTCAAATTCAACTTTTGACATTTCACAGCAAAATTCGGATGTAAACAATTTGCCTATATTGAATTTTCACTTAAAAATATTTAACGGAAAACTCATATTATGGCAACCTCAAAGTTTCAGGCATGAAAGAGAAATTTGATGATCACTACATTTGAAGTTTGCAGTATGAAATCATATACAAAAATTCGTAATAACATTACTTTTTTTAAACATTTGAATGAACAATTTATATATATAAATACTCACATTATTGGCACAAGAACTAGCAGAAAATGCTGCTCTTCCTTGTTCCCGAAAATCAGCAAACGTACTAATAAAAAAAAACTCCATAAAACACACATTGTGTTTACAAATTTTAAATAAAAAATCCGAACAAAATGATCTTACGACATTCTCCATTGTATATATCATTTCGGCTTAAATAACGTTCCAGTTTTGAGAATAAATTACACCAATCAAAATTGAAAAAATGGAAGGTAAATAAAAAATACATATATGAAGAGTTTTCAAAACAAATAGAACATTATTTACAGAGACATATTGTTGAATGCAACAAATTCAGCAACTTAAATAAATAACCTCAGTGTATACAAACATCAGCTTACAATACGAAATTTCATCCATAAGTCTACATATATTTATTTCGTCTAGTTTTTCATATGGCTAAGTAAATAAAGAATAAAAAGTACCAACAAGTATGCAGTAGAATCAAATTTTATGCGCTATAAGAAAAATTTCTACCAAGAACCTTACATATTTATTTCTAAATATAAATATAAATTAAAAAGAAGTAAAAAATTGGAAGGTAATATAAGAATAAATTACCACCCAACACCAACCTATTGAGAAAAAAAGTCAGCACAAAAGTAAGAGCGTATTGGAAATAATTGAGATATCGCGTTGCTATGCTAGAAATTTCTAATGGTTCTATTAAGCCGGAATGACGAATGATCAGCCAGAAAATCATCCACACAAACAGGCTGTACATCTTTTTATCTCGAAGCAAGACAACAAACACAGTTCCGGTCAATGAAAATGGATTAATGTGTGCGGTGTTCGTGAGCGCTTCAGCTAGACGATGACCAACTGCACACATATAGACAAACATACATCACACTCGTTAACAAGTTTATACTATACAGAGCAGCACCATTAAACCTGACATTAAAATTCTATTTTAAATTGGCAATATGGACAGCGACAAACAAGTTGAAGAAGCAGCAAAACAAAGAACTTGTAAAAGTTCCAGTATTACCATTTTCCCACCAAAAATCAGTGGATATAAGTATGTTGAGAAAGAATTCAAGAGATTTTTCCAGTTAGATATAACAAGAAGTTCTACAATTATATTGGCTAATATAAAATTAAAATTTACAGTCAAGAAAAAAGGCATAGTCTGTAAAGAATTTATGATTTTTACCGTCTTAGATTCGAAAAATGTCCATCCTATAATTCAAAGTGTTCTTTAAAGTAGCACTTCAATGAAGATGTTTCTGCAATACATCGATCCAAGATCACTGAGATATGATATGATTATGTTTTTAGCTCTTCATTCTAGCACTGCTATAGCAACTTGACGATAAAAAAGTTTTTTGAATAGGTTCAGTACGTTCGACCGAAATTGGCAACAATATAACTTCAAATTAATAGGAGATATGATATCGCATATTTACATAACTCGAATTTAATGTGTACTTTGATCTTGAGAAAATTCAACCATACTATTTCCCCAACGTTTTTCATACAAAAATGTGAATTGATCGGATTGGTACCGCGCATAATTCAAACTCTGGCTTCGTTCAGAATGCAGTGCCACACAGTAAATTTAACATGGTATTTTATGTCTTAGCAATTAAAAATAAAAATTATGTTACCTGAAGGACGTCTAACAGGCTCGTCAATAACAGCCTCTTTAGTCATCATTTTTTAGAAGTGTTCAAGCTCTAAAAGAGATAATCGCTCGGAACACAGGAAAATAACTTATGCAATTTAACTTCACTAGCAATTATATTTTATCGCTTTCTCGAAATATATTGACAATGATGGCGAAACATCGAAGAAGAGATGCAGGATTGATGGATTTCCGATGGCAATTCTTTCGGATTTTTCTGTGCATTTAAGAGCAGTTTTAGAGCCTTGTTGCGCTGCGCAAATTAAAGCTAGGCAAAGATATATTTTTACACCCGAAAAAGACAGCAGAATACTTTGTTTTGACTTCGATATTTAACGACAATAGATGAAAGGTCACGTTTAATTTGCGCACATTAATTCGAAAGGAATAGTTGCATTTTTAGTACTGTGATCTTTCACTGTTGGGAAGTATATTTAACCGAAAAGATATACCGTGGATCCATATTGTTCATTTCATTTTCTCCCACTTGATATTATTATCATGTGGGCATGCGATGTGAACCATTCAATTTCTGTCAATTTTTTATAATAGGTTCATGAAGCAACTAACTTAAAATTAAGTTGTATGAAGAGAGTACCCTGTTTTGAATTTACTAAGTACCAACTAAAAATTCTACTACCTTAGAGGCTGGAAACATAATAAAATGTTTGCTAGTGCATGAAAATATCAACAGAACAAATGGTAACGTAATTGAATTCAAGGTTACCAGCATCAGATCATTGTATACAGTAGTATGCTACAAGTACGTGCCATGAAATCTGTTAAGTCGAACACCTCTCTATTGAACAATTTTTAAATGTACAAATATTACTGTTCTGATGAACCTCTCTAGCATAAGTACAGTCACCTATAAAGGGAACACATTCACATAAATTCTATAGTAATTGGCTAATTTTTTTTACATATTAGAATAGTTAGGCAAATAATTTTACGTTGGTAGTGTTGTGAACTAGAACATGTTATGAGGCTGCATGCAGAAGAAATTTGGGCACAAGACTTACAGACTTCCATCTCAGTCTTTCAATACGGTCAATTTTCTAAAATAAATGTACACATCATGAAATCCAGATTAGTTTCTGTTTCTGATTTCTGTCTCTAAAGTAATAATGAACAATCAAAGGCTTTGTGACCTTTACTGATGCATGCATGTAAATGTATTTAAACCTGATAAGATACTTTTTTAGCCTACTACATGCTGGAAAAAATTAATAATGGATTAAACTTCTTTAACCTGAACACCTGATTTAGCCGAACAGCTTGTCATTCACCTAGAAGCGTTTCACTTTGCAGCTTTCACTGTACATCTCTTGCAGTAATCACAAATTCCATTCATTTTGTAGATGAAAATGATCTTTCCATGTTGCATACCAAGTTACTGTAAGACTTGAGAAATTTTACTCAGCTGTCAGTGACTATGGAAACATTGATTTGTGAAGTGATCAAGTTTTATGTTTTGAAGTCATATCTAGCCTCTCAAAAACTATCTATCAAGCTTCTTTATTTTTTGTCTTAACCACTATAGCAACTTATGCAACCATCTCTCCTCTACATTTTATACATATATATATATATATATATAGCCATAAAAGTTTGGAACAATTTTTAATGCAACGATACTACTACTATTATAAGCAGCACCGACTTTGTCCAATTGAAAATATGTACTCGAGATTTTAGACCTCTGCTTTTGTGTCTACCAATTTCATCAGGAATCCTAAAACTTTTCATTCGACCAACCCATTCTGGTAAAAACAAGTAGTACAAGATTTAGTTATTCAATTGCAATATAATAATTTCTGATATTTTTACTCAAAATATAGTCGTTACTATTGTCCTTAATAATATTATTTGCATTAGTACTACCGAGTTATTGCCATCTCAAAAAATTAAAATATTGACTTAGAAAAATGAGTAAAAGTAAAACCTTTTGGAATTAAAAATGTCAAATTTACCTCATCTAGAAAAATTGCACCTATTCAGAAGCATTAGACAGAAATGAAAAAGATGACGAAACAATTATATTTTAAACAGCTGCATAGGATGAAATAATATCCAGTAATTCGAAAGACTTATACTGTCTTTTCAGCTCCTGAATGATGAAGCTTAGAAACAATAGTTCGTTGCAGTTCCAGAGATACTGCAGGTTTGTACTTCATCAAATAAGGGGGTCCCCTAGCAGGAAGCGGAGCTTGTGATTCAGCTCCAAGTGCTCGGTTATCTGCTCTATGGAATAGGCTGTACCGTGGCTTCGAAGACTGCTCTGAGGCCAACATTGATGGCCCGTTTAAAAAAATCTTGTTAATTTCGATAGTTGATTCGACTGCAAAGAGTCTGCAAAAATTTCAAATATATACATGCAGCGAATTAATTTCTAAAGATTTTTCAGGTATAACGAGAAAAACAGATATAATTTTGCATCAGATTTTTTGATGCAATGAATTGATTTGATAACCTCAACAGGTTCATTGAATCCGAAGTTAACTCTACTAATCCTGCATAACATATTGTACAGAAACATTAGGAAGAGACAGCTGATCAAGATGATTACTACAGAAAATGATATGGACGAGAGTACAAAGTTAATAAACATGAGAAAAATATATATTAAACTTGAGAAATAGAAGTGATACAGGTGATCCAACATTTTTATCCTCAAATTTTCAGTTCGACAATCATGAAATGGAGGAAATGTTCAGTACTTGTAAAATTTGGAAACAATGCTAATTAGAAATCAGTACTGGCAAATTAAAATATGCAGTAACTTTTGCATGGAGTCATGCTTCATCAAAGTACTGTTACCTGGAACTAGTATGCTAGTCAACGTTACGAAATAATTGACATTAATCAAATTTTAATTGTTTCTTACAAAAGAATAAATTTAACTTTACAGGTTGTTCTACCCTAGGGACTCAAGGCAACTAAAGTCTAAACCTAGGGTATAGAAACCCGAACTTGAAAAACATGCATATACATATATATGTACTTACGGGTCTATGTCAGTGACATCAACTCCAAATGGCTCTCTCAAAGCCATCGCCACATCATATAAGGCTAGAAAAGCAAGAACGACAGCAATATAACCAGCAATCCACCATATTTGAATATGAACATCCTCATCAGTCTCTTCTTTGCCCACGCCTGTATGATGCAATAATAGTGAAGTAAGCAACCCATGTGACATGTCACTTTAACGTAAAACATGTGAAAGAATTTGAAACTCAAAGGTGCAATTATTTCAAACTCCGGATGTAACGAATTTGCTTTCAACGAATATTCGCATACAAATGAAAAAAAGTCATGGCGTGCCAAGTTTAACTTGATATTTTCAGATGTAACAATTTAGTTCGGTAGTCTTGACATGCTCGTTTTATCCAAAGTATACTAGATATAATGTCATATATATATATATACATTTACATAAATTTAATAACGATTAAATATACCTGCATAAAAGCCCAAAATCAAAAGAAATGTCATAAGAAACCAGGCAAGCATATGTGTATAAATTAATGGCACAGGCACACTGCGATTCGTTGCTAGCCTCGAAAACTGCTGCCTAGCTGCAATGAGTTCATCTGAAACAAAGGAATATACTTTTTCATACCAGAATTACTATAGATGGAGCATGAATATGAATCAAAAAGAGTTTATATTCTGTATGTCTATTAAACATGCTAATGAGCCATATACTTATACATGAATATAGATTTCAACATTGATTTATACAGTTTAAAATAATTCTATTGGCACTATTTAGAATAGGCAAAATTTGGTGCAGATCAGGTCAAAATTAATATGTGCAAGTCTAAGTTTGACGGATCATATGATCTGGGAACTGTCCTCACGATTATCTAATTCATTGGCATTCATCTCTTGATTCAAACCTTTATTTTCTAAAAGTAAACCTTTGCTAAAGAGTGTCAATGGTGTTGTATAATTTTCCATGTATAAACGACCCAAGTCAAAATCCCTGAAATTCATCTAGAGCAATTCCTTATCAAAACAAAAAGTTTAATATTATACATAAGATATTTATAAAATTAGACACCATTGATTGTATGAGGCATATTTAAGTTAAAATTAGATTATATAGTAAACAAAATATATAAATTGAAAATAGTATTAATACATCATGTGCCAGTAGGAAACCACATAGTAAATAGAACTTTTGCACGATAGCAGTCATGAGCGCACGAAACTTATATCGAGTACAGCTCAAACTAAAAAGATATGAAGTTTTACAGCTGAAAATTTCATGCTGATTTTAAATATGCCTACAAAGTAAAATATTTTACCTTGCATTTTTAAGAAAACACCATTTTCCATTTTTGCCATGCTCTTTAATTGCTCCTTCTTTTCGGGTTGTGTTTCTGTTAAAGCACTGAACTGATTGGTTCTGTAATAATTGCCAAGCTCTTCTAGAACCCACAACATAACTTGAGGCTGTTTTTTACTCTTATTTCCACTTAAGTTAGTTATTTCATCTTCACTAAGCAACCCTCTGTGGTCAAATATGTGCATAGGCAAAAGAGCAAAATAAGTTGCAAAAAAGAAAACTTTCAAAAACAGTTATTGCATCACTAATGATAGAGAATTCTAAAGGGTACACATATACTTTGATAACTCTTTGGCTCATTACGCGTTCTTTAAAATTATTGAAAAATCATGTATGAGAATAATTTCTAAGGGATAAAGAGGTTGAAAAAGATCATTTAATGACTTATACTGCACTAGTACATTTACATGCAGAACGATATATGATGCAGAGGCAAATGAGCAAAATGCTCTAGAACTAAAAATAAGTACCTGCACTCCATCTCAGGCCAACTGTACCACCCTGCTAAATCCATCCAACTTAGATAGTGCGAAGCATTCAGCAATCTAACCAATCTCTCTTGCAAACCAGGCTCTTGTTTCAAATGCACTTTGATCATGAAAACTAACTAATACACCAAAAAATATTAAATTATTACAAATTATACTGCATAGTTTTTGTTCACAAATCAATGAGATATATGTATGAAGAATTCAAGTTAGTGCTAGTCATTCATTATACGATTATATATGAGTTCATATTGATACTGCCTAGTGGTCTATCAAAATATGGTATAGTAAACTTTTCAAAGTATATTTACAAAAATTGTTAGGTAAAATATTATGTTGAAGTAGCCTTAAGTTGAAGTTTGATTTCGCATTTTTGCACAATTTATTTCTACTTCTTCTTCATGTGCAATCTATCCCTGAGCATCATCATATATGAAATGATAGCAACTTTGATTCATGTAAAATATATATATATATATATACATGTACTTACGTTATTTGCTGGAGAACTGGCTGAAAAAGCAGCCCTACCCTGTTCCCGGAAATCCGCATAGGTACTGACAGAAAAATACACTAGTGGTAACTTCGTATACTATAGTAAAAATCTAATTTTGAATATATTAATTGACTCCCAAATAATACGTACGTAGTGTACACTTTTCTCTATTAGTCTAGCAAAGCATTGAAAAAAAATTCATTCAACTATAGTCATTTTCGAGTGAAGCAAAAAAGTAGATGAGTTTCTGGAAATAGTATTAAGAATGTTTTTATCTCTGAAGATAGAAGAATTATTATGCTGAATTTGTTGCAGCATTTGCACTGATAACAACAAAAACAGTAAGTTTCAATTTGACTTCCAAATTTTACCATGTCATATCATCGACATAATATAATTGAATTAGCACAACCATATGGGTAACAGAGTTTCATTACTTCAATAAATCAGCAAATATTAATTCTTAAAAAAGGAATGCAATTGCATGGTGAATTGCACATCACTAACCTATTGAGAAAGAATGTTAGCACGAACGTAAGAGCATATTGGAAATATGTGAGATATCGAGTAGCTACACTAGAAATTTCTAGTGGTTCCATTAAGCCAGAATAACGAATAATCAGCCAGAAAATCATCCACGCTAATAAACCGTACATTTTTTTATCCCGAAGCAAGAGAACGAAAACAGTACCGGACAGCGAAAATGGGTTCACATGAGTATTTGTTGAAAGTGCGTTGGACAGACGATTGGTAACTGTACATACAGACAAACATATAAGTTAAAACTCATCAGTAGAATAAATCAAATAGTATGAGTCTAAAGTTTCTGATACGACCTTCATCGTACTGTAAAGCAAAAATACCTCGTGTGCAGTATTTATATAGCAAATTTAAAAAATTTTTGATAATTTTCTGAAGCCAAAGGATTTAGGCACTAATTATTTGGACGCATGTGCAAATGTGCATACTATAAGGCTCTTAATTTAATAGCAATTATAGGAGTAATAGAAGATGAAGCGAAGGTTATGGATAATTTTTTCCAAGAAACTGTCCAAAAATGATGGTGGATTTTTTAATGTATTTTTAATCTAAAACTTTTTGAAAAACTCTACTGGAAACTATGGTGCAGTGTAGTAAAAGGCATTATAGAATTCTCTTTTTGATCTTAACTCTAAATTCGGCTGAATTTTGATTCTAGATTGAAAAATAAAGGTTTTTAAGCTTTCAGTGCACATTCGACGTAAGCTTTTAAAAATAGCCGCGAAAAACTGTTCTGACTTTCGAAAAGAGTGCATCATTGCCACAATTTTGTTCAGTATCTGATGACTAGATAAAAATTGTAGTTGGAAATTAGTAAGCAGAGCACTTTGGTATCATGTCCTTATTAGAGAAATATCTATAAAATTATTTAAATGAACTTCTCAGCAGTTGATTGACTGCAAAAAGATAACTCTCAAAAATCTGTGAGAAAAATGGAATATCACAGTTACCTGAAGGATGTCGAATAGGCTCGTTGCTCATCTTATGAGTGAGATGCGTTGCACCTGCAAATGGATCGCCCCCTAAGGTCTAATCGGAGCGCAAGAAGAAGAATTATACAAATTAATGCGATGGTTTAATGGTTTGACTCTATTGTTAAAATAGTGCTTAAACGCACAACGCTGGTTCAATTTCATGACGGTGAAACTTTGTTCAAGGAAAAAGTGTCGGATATAGATACGATAATGACTGGAAAATACTGTAGGAGCCTTTCGTCACACGCTAATTATAGCGATTGCGAGCAAATAGATTTATTTTCTTTCTTTCCGTGTTGAATTTTATATCATTACGCTTTTTTTGATCCAATCAGTTGTCAAGAGATTTATGCGTTTTTTTTCTCAGAAACAGACAACTAGAATTGAGGGGAGCTGAACAGTGATAGATCTCAAAATGTCGTAACTAAAAACGAAGAGTTAGCAGTAGGGGGTGTCCAATAAGCTTCTCCCTCCAGTGATTTGTTACCTTATGCTACATAGAATATTAAACACACCTTGCAACAGTGGCAAACTACAGAGTGGACTTGTCAAAAACAGAAGTCACAGCTTTTATTCAGAAGACATAACTTTTTTTCTCTGATTGATGAGTAAACCCCCTCTACTTATTATTTGGACTGTCCACCATTTAGTTCGTTTCTTCCAATGACTTCATACCCTCAAGTTAAATAAGCGCAAAGCGAAAAATCCAATTTTGCATTCATTCATTTCAAATAAACCCAAGAACTCAACACATAACGTTTTGCTGAGAACCAGAAGGGCACATAATTGATTATGGCTTTCCAGAATGCCAATCATAAGGATCGGGCGAGAATTCTCCAAGTTTATCACATGCCTTGTTTTCATCAAATGTATGGGTCAAAATAGTATTAGTACATATTACGTCTTTGTAGATACATACGTTACATAGGTTAGAGAATCGACTTTCATGCAGAAGTTCAACAGAAGCCACTATTTGTGGCAACTGATTTTATTCAAAACAATTCAGTATACTTAATAGCCATTATTCAAATATGCGGCTATAGAATAAATTTCTAGAGTACTGAACCATAATTGTGCATTTCAACCTATTATATACCTCAGTCTTTTTTATCTCCTTCCTCTGCTGTCCCTTGCTCTCTGGACTCTATCAACAACTAATCTGAACAGTTTATGAGCCAATAACTTCAAAGATGAGACTGAGCAAAAGTTCAAGTAAAATATTAGTTTTAATAGCTGACCAATGTACAGATGAAAATCTAATAAGTATGGATATCCGAGTTCAATATATTTAGAAAGCAATAAAAAATAAACCAGCAAAAAAACATCCAAGTTTTAATTAATCTTAGCATACTCAGCTAATTCTGTAAGCTTCTCAGTTCCTCCACAACAAACTCAACAACATTATCAGGACGAGAAATCACTAGTTTCTGCACTAGGGGTGCCAAAACTGGGTCAACATACTGGGTCATGTACTGGGCTATTGCCTTTTCAGAGGGGCTGGCCCCCTTAGCCCCCTCTCCAGTCCACCTATCCGGAAACCAAAACATGCATTCTCTTGCAGAACTCTCAGCACTGTCACTGCCGTGGGTAGCATTTCGACGGCCATCAATGCCAAATAGAGCACGGATGCTGTCAGGGGCCGAGAGTCGGGCAGCAGCCGAATCGGTGGGTCCCATCAAGGCCCGCCAGGCCAGAACTGCCCCCTCTCGTTGTAGCATCAAGGCCACAACTTCATCGGAGGTCATGTAGGAAAGTAAGGGGTCGAAAAATGATTTCCCAGTGTGTTCCGCATAGAATTCGGCTGCCATGGTACGGGGTATAACCTGTCTCATCTCCTGCATGTACGAATTGAAAAATACGTGCAAGATATTTGTTATGGATTTTTAACTAAACACTCACAAATATATTAGTGTTTCTTTTGTTCTACATGTGCGCATCTCCTAAATCTAATTTCGATAATGTATACATATGTATGTTGCATTTGTTGGTGGCTTTCATATAAGTTCGATAATACTGTTAGTAAAAGGTGAAAAAAAAGTTTAACAGATTGATTGATTGCCAATTTGTCAAAGTTGTCTGAGAAAATGTGCAGATTTCAATAGTCCTAAAACGAATGCAGAAATCAAGACGAATATATACATGCATGTATACATAAAAGCGTGAAAAATCGAAAATTCACAAGTTAAAATTCATACCTTCAGAATTTCGAAGCCTCTAGATGCAAGACAGCACATAATATCATGTTTTGCTGTAACCGCTGCTCCCGGTTTGATCATGGCAAGGGTCCGAGTAGGACCCGAAGCGGTAGGAAACCAAAATGTTAGCTCATGTAATGCGTTTAAAGTAGACTTACTGCCATGCACAGCATTTCGAATGTCGTCCGTACCAAATTGAGCCCGAATAGATTCAGGATTGGAATTTTTTGCAATTTCAATCTAAAACACAAACAAAAATTAACTTACATGAGTGGTTTTTGTAATATGAAGATATTTGTCTACTTTTGTCTTATATTCAATATAGTAATATTGTGTGCATATTTATATGGATAAATTATATAGAACAGTAATATTTTGTTACATATGAAAATCTGAAGCTAAACTTGGACATAATATGATTCTTTTGCAGATTTACTCTTCGTGTAAATTGTTTGAAAGCGAATTCGTTACATCTCAAGTTTAATGTAAATATATTTCTTTTAAAAATACAGTTCCTTTGCAATAATCAAATTCAAATATAAGCAATATACAAAAGTGTGAAACATAGCGAAGTCATAAAAGTCAAATGGCTCATATAGCATTAGTCCGAAGAAAGAGACAACTGTGAAACTGTATGTAACTACTCACAAATAGCTAAAAACTTTGGATAAAATGAATCTGTCCGGATCACCAAAATAATTTATCATATCTGAAAATCTGTAGCTGAACATAGCGCAATAAGACTTTTACATCTACTCACTATATATGTGAAAATTTGTAAAAATTGGCTTTGTTGTATCCTGAGTTTACTCTATGCATGTGCAGATGTTATTCTATTGCTTACCTCTGATGGGCCAATCAAATCATTCCAAACTCGAATTGCATCGACTCTTTCCAAGGACAAAGCTAAAGATTGGCCGCTCATTATGAATTCTTTCAGTTCTCCAAACGAAGGAGTATCTACATTACGTATATCAAACTAATATTTATAAGCAAAAAAAATGCTAATTTTTAAATAGATGTCAATTTGTGCATGGCAACTAGAAAAAAAAGTAAGACTAATTTTCGAACTTAAAAAAATATGCATGCAACTTTAAAAAAAAAAGAATTTTTATTCAGATATTCCAAAATATTGTATACGTTTAGGGTAGAATCCTTTAAATAAATCAAATGAATCTCTAAGCAAAAGGTATTAGAGCCATCACTTACAATACCCCCAAAGTAAGAAATATATGTATTGTCATATAAATACACATACGAAAAATTAATTAAATTCTAATTTTCGTAATGATGACACAATTTGCATCTCATGATCAAAAGAATCCATTCGAAATGATCTGCAATAATAATTCTTATGAAAGGTTCATAAGGCAGATTATAAAAGAACAATATTTGACCATTCATCATCGATATAAATGCATATATGAGAAGAAAAGACACAAATACCTTTAAGTTCAGCAAAAAATGTGTCGGCTTGTTCATTTGTTACATTCACATATTTCTTTTCAATTACTACAAAACCATTTTTCTTTGCAGCTTCAATAATGGCATCTGCTGAATGTACGGCATCCGGCTTAATAAGTGCAAAGGTGCGTTCGATCGGAGGAATTAGTGCAAGGCCGTGAAATAATTTTGATACCCGGGAAAACACAACATCTGGGGCAGGGGCGGAATTCACCACACGAACCTGAATTAAATCAAAATTAAAAGAATATAAATATAAAACGTTAATTTTATGTACAATAAAAAGCTGTAAGCGTTTTTTGCATTTCCAATAAAATATAGAAATATTATTGGAAAAATCTGGTTTTATTGAAATTCACTAAGCACTGAAAACATGAAATCCAGAAATGCACTTATTTTTTATCTAATTGATTTCTCTCATAAAGTCCTATCCTTTCAAAAAGTTTTTTTCAGTATATGATGCGTTTTTGTAGATGATGGCAATCCCCCGCTGTCTATATGCCACACTAATGTAGATAAGAATTGAGTTCAATGCATTTGTTTTTATATTTGAAATTCCATATAATGATTTAGATTTATCTAACACTCTAGCTCACGGTGCCTAACAGCATCCCAATTTATGCATCGTACTTGCCTCAAAAATAGGTACAAAGATACGGTTCTGCTAGTAAGTTATTCAATTTTCACTAAAATATGTCAAGAATAACAACTATGAAGCCACGTAAGTTGCATTCATTGGGACACAGTTAGATTCAATCCCAAACTCGACTCGAGTCAGCCGGATCCGTCCATACTCAGAAGAATGGAATTGTATTAAGTCGGGATTAGCTGATTTAATTTTTATGATGTCAATGGCAGTAAACGAACTATTGACAGCTTAATAATAGGACACAGTTCAAGGACAGGTAGCAGTTCAACAAGATAAAACAGTTCACCACGATATTGTTCAATGAAAGTGCACAGCTCAGAATCAACACGTCATACTTCATGAAATAGATGCAAAGTTCTATACTGATTTCGGATTTGGATGAAACCCTTATGTGCAGCTATTCTGAGCGTCTCACTCTCACTTTACCTTTCCTAACCTTCCAAATGCTTCGACTACCGGCAGGCTAGAATTTTGAAATGTACTAAATCTTTTCTTGATGGTGTCCATATTGTCATCAGCCCTACCGCTCGTCGCGCCACGAGTCAGCAATCGTTCTGTCATAGTCTCTTCCGTGCACCCAAAAAACAAAACAAATGCAACCTGCATGCAAGCATAAAACACTGAAAAAAGAAAAACAAAATTGTGCATAAAATGAGCAGTCGAGAGCAGAAACATCAAATTACATTGAATTTTTGTTCTGTCCTAACTTTTTTCATGCTTTGACAATATTACAACGATAATGAACACAAAGACAGCATATTATGAATAACCATTCGGTTGAAAAATGCACATTTTCAAACAGAAAATCAACAAATTAAAGCAGCTAGAATTTCAGAATAATTTCTGAAAGGTTTGAAAATATTTAAAATAACTTAACGCAGTAAATAATATGCTGACAAGTACCTCAGCTTCATCTCCAATAACTTCAAACCAGCCCTCCATGTTTTCATAAGACCTAGGAAATCCGTCAATTAAAAAATTTCTAGCACCACTCAATTCCATGGCATTTTTAATCAGCTGAATGGTAACCTTCACTGGTACAATAGTCCCCTAAATACATAACATGGAGAGAACAATTAAAATTTCAAAATGAACAAAATTTACCAGAGGAAATCAAATGTGTTTTATGCCAAGTACTTAACAAAGTCAGTCCAATAAAATTATCGAAACTGTTGCAGCATCGTTTGATTCAACAGAAAGGATATTTTTAAAATGTCAGACAACAGCAATTTAGTGAATGCGCAGAATAAGCCATTGAAAAAATAGGATTCTAAGATCAATACTTGTAACAAATGGAAGCATGCACTTTGGTGACTTTTCAGCTCATAGTGAGCTCATTTTTACCGAGAAGTCAAATTTTAGAATTATTTTTCAGAAGATTAGAAAAGATTAAAAATTAATCAAAGACTGTTTTACCATTTTACTAGCAAATCGATAAACAATTTAATAACACACAAAAAATTAAGCTGTAAAATTTGTAAATCCAGAAAAGAACTTTTTTGGTAAGTCGTTTCAAATGAAACAGTTACGAAAATCAATGTCGATTGGACAGGAAATTTTCCATGGTTCAAGCACTTCTTTATACGGGCGTAGCAAAGAGGCTTAAAATTAGCAGAAAAATTATACGGGGTCAGTAAACTGAGATGTTTGTAGTGTACGCTTTGGATAAAACAAATCTGTTAGGACCACCAAATTCATATCGTTGTATCCGGAAATATGAAACTGAACTTGTTGCAATATTACTTTTTTATCATAAGTTTCTTAATACATAGTTATAGTGAAAATTCCTAAGATGGACAATTAATTGTCAAGTGTTCAAATGTCAAATAAGGAGGTAGCTAGATATGCAAGGGACAAAAACAATTTAAAGAAAAGTCATCATCTTGTTAGCTGTCTAGCCTAATAAAGGATCTAGACGTACATTATGTCCAACCTAGGAGGCTTCACTGTATAGCACGTATACAAAAGTGTAGCGTTGAATGCAGATTTTCAGGTAAAACAAATTTTGAATGCACGAATTGATTCACTGATCCACATTTATTTATTGGATACTCAAATATTACTTCACTGCTCTTAACAATAAAAAGATAAAAATACGATGTAAGTATTTTTGTTACAGAAATAGAATCGAAATGGAGCAATGAATAAAATTGCACATACCTCCTTAATATAGGATTTAATCAACTCTCCAACTTCACTTTCAGAATTTTCCTGCTCGGCTCTCAACAAATCCCCAGCCGACAAATGCGTAAAGCCGAATTCTCGTACTATATTGGCGCACTGTGTTCCTTTTCCACTACCTGGCCCGCCCAGCACAAATACAACAGTAAAGCGGCGAATTCTATCCACTCGGCCCTAACATTGAGAATAAGTATAATATGCCTATATCATGCGGTATATGCATCATATTATGCAATAAAAACCTCTATGAATCTACACAGGTGCAATTTGAAATGATTTATAGATCTGGGTAATATTGGCAAAGTCCTAGGTATATTCTGATTAGGGATGCCAGCAAGCAAGCTAGGAGATAGATTACTTAAAGCTAACATAGGGATATATTAGCTATTTCAATATTAAATCATTCTGTTTTCTGATGCAGAGTAACTCAAATATACCTGAGTGATATGTCATCGCGAAAACAATCGACATATCAATACTAATATTGGAAAAATTGCATTTTGAAAGGCATACTATAGCTTAAAAAATTTAATAAACACTTAGAAAATGGTTGAAATTATTGATGTGCAACACTAAAAAGTGCATGAACCAATGAAATTTCAACAATATGACAAAAAACAACCAAAAGTAAACTAAGATAAAAAGGAAAATTATAAGATAAATATTTTAAAAAGTTGAATGGATACAGATATTCCCAGTTTTCTCCATTTATAATTATGTTGCTAAAGATGTTTTGGAAAGTAAAAAGCAGCCCATAGACCCACAGTATTTTCAATAATATACATCCTGAATACATATGGCAGTAATGTTAAGGAAATCTACCAAAAAACAAACTTGGTCATTTTTGGATCCTGGCATTCTAAAGTAATCTAATTCTTCGAAAAAATTGCTTATTTTAACAGAATTCTACAAAATAAATATTAAATCTTATCGTTTTGAGGTCAAAATGACAAGATAAAAATATCAATGCAGCACAGGCAGACCTTAATGCGCTTGAATATATCCTTTTTTCCTGCATCGCCATTTACCCGCAATGTATATTGTTTGTAAATTTTTAAAATAGGTCCTAAATTTTCATGAAAAGCTTGAAGTCGAACTTTAACTTTCTCCTCTGTGTCGTCAGCTCTTTGTTTTAATCTGGATGCTATTTCATCAGTTTCGGGAGGACTGAAAGTCAGGTGATAAATTTTTCCTAGAAAAGTATCAAAATTCATGCTGTTAAATCAGGTGCAGAATGAAAATATAAACAATGTACTTTTCTTCGAGATGAAGGAAAATTTTCAGTAGTATGTACTTTGCTGGTATATAATGCTTTGATTCAGGATTTTAAAGTCAATTATTTTGAGAATTTAAGTCTTCAAATAATACATCCACTAAACTGAATGTTTGAATCACTCTCTCTATCAAATTCACATACAAAGTTAAAATCATTGATAAAAACGAGAAAATCAGCCATAGGCTGGATATAGGAATAATGCGACAATAAAATCTACCTGTTTCGGGATCAGTGCGCCTACCAACAACACGTGCCACCAAAATACTATCCGGAACATCAATGAAAATGAACTGATCAGGAATATATCCAGCCTTGCTGAGAGCAGTAGCTTGATATGGAGTACGGGGAAATCCATCCAAAAGCCACCCTCTTTCCTTGCAATCATCTTTCCCAAGTCGATCGACAACAACTTTGATGATTACTTCATCCGGAACCAATTTACCTATAAGGCAAGATGGAAACAATAATGGTAAGTGCTTGCTAGAGGTAATTGAAGTAAGTTTAAATATTGCCCTTAACGTGGGAGAGATAAAAGAAAAATTCCAAAAATTTACGCATACCTTCACCATTTCGGAAAGCAAGACATAAAATCAATAATGTAATCCGAATTCTTCTATTTCTCAATAATCGTTAACACGGTGATATTGATGGAATTATTTAATAGGTCTAGTGGAGCATCAACTCGAGGCTTCAAGTGAAGTACCTGACTTTTATATGAATTTTCATAATGAGTGCAAAAAAGGATATGTAATACTCTTATACCAGCCTCCATAAATTCTTTCGCTGTTCTGCCTATATCACTTTCAGGGTCTTGGACAGCTTCGCGAAGCATATCACCAGTACTTAAGTGAACCAGACCGTAAGCATCCCGAATCATCTCGCACTAGACCCAACACGCATAACGAATTCAATTATTACCATGATAGTTTTAAGGTTAAAATAAAGTTTAGTACAAACTTGAGTTCCTTTTCCGCAAGCGGGAGCGCCAGATATTATAAGCTGCAATCCTTTGCTCCGATTTGCCATTTTTTTCGATTAAAAACAAAATGAAAGCAGCTCTAAAATAGCAGTTTAAGCTGTCTCAAGTTTAAAACAATTGAAGATCTGAAAATGTACTACTTTTAGCTTTTTTACATGCAGGCTGATGCAAACTATTTTTGCACACATCAACGTCCAAAAATCTGTTCCCCCAAATAAAAAAAGTAGAAAAATTGCAAAAAAAAGTTTTACTTGCTGCGATATTTAAAATTAAAATATTTATTAAAAAACTAAATAGAATTATCTTTTCTCTGTATACTATGATTAATTTCAATTTTTTGTAGTCATGGGCAAAATATGGGTCAGGTCGATGCTGCTCCTGTAATGCTTAAAAGCACGTTAAAACATCAGAAGATATAGAACAGTCAATTTTGTAATACAGACAAGAAAATTATGCTGGATCGTTCAATGTTCAGTTGAAAATTTTAATCATGCCTCTAAAACAATTCTACATCAACATCTTACTGTTAGAAACACGAGACAACAGAACACAAGAAACTGTGACAGAAATATGTATATTTATCATGCACTAATTGTGTTGATAGAAGTGAGCTAACTTTATCAATACAACAAACTGTAAAACCCTACTAGAATCTGTGTAGTCAATTTACTTGGAACGCCATAAATGAACACTGGCCGCAGCTATAAAAATAGAATTAATCCCTAAGGGAGTTAATTCCTAACAGTTTTGCTCCCATTCAGAGTAGATGTCTACTTTGTTGTCATTTAGCTGAAAGATATAAACAAATTCCCAGAGTTTTTTTTATGTACAGTGCTCTACAAGTGTCCTATTTTGCTAGCATTATATTATACCACAAGCTAGCAAAATCTTAAATACTGTTGGTGCCATGTCAAGAAATATAAAAACAAAGTATTTTGAAGATATTAAAAGTTCTGTTGACTTTAAAACTAATTCTAGTGTTGACATTACTAATAATGCTGATGTAAGGTCATATATAAAACATATACCTGGTAAATATTTCAAGTAAGATGCTAATACTCAGTTGCATTGGCCAACTGGTATTCTAGAAGAATCAAAGTTTTTGAACTTTAGCAGTGCTGAATATCATAAACACAAATTTTGTACAAACAAACTGCAATCAACTTTATCTGCAAATGAAGTTGAGTGCACTATAAAATACCAGCTACTACATTACTGATACTAAAGAGGAAGAGGACAACATATTACTAAAATCAAATGAAATAAAAGCATCTCAAGCAATAGGTAGCTTGCAATGTGCCATAAAACTGGTAAAGAATCAGATGGAAAGAAAAAAACAATGACAAATGGTTGATATATGGATATAAAGGTGCAGCAAAATGAGAAAAACTCTAATAAAAACAAAAAATTTCAACTGATGCATAATGCCACAAATATGGGCACCTGCTGACAAAGATATGTTACATTTCAATTATTTTGCTTAAGTTTTACAGTGTAATTCAACTTGTCTATGTATGCGTGCATGCATACACATGTTTGTGAATGTCTCAGTAGTAATGTACAACTCTGTACATTTTTTCCTTTAGATTTAAATGTTCTATAATAATGCACCAAATTTCACTTTTAGTTCAATTAGAAAGCTGCACTTTTGATCATGCAACCCTGAGAGTATAGTCTTTTCATTTTAAACAGTGAATTTAAATTATGCTGAGTACCTTCAGACTCTCCCAGCTGTTTATTATAAAAGATGCTGTATCATTAAAAATACCATCTTTTTACAGCACTAAAATATTAGTGGAAATCTTGCCAAATGAAAGCTGACTTCTTGAATTGATTTATTTGCCATGTGTGTCATACCCTGCTCCAAATGCAGTACATCCACATATTGAAAGAAATGCTGAGCTATCAATGCTGGCAGTCCAACTACATTCTTTATCTTGCATTTTATCTTTATCTTGAAAAATGAAAAAAATGCATTAAAATTCTACAAATTTATTAAAAGCTTAAAATTTATGGGTACATTGGTGAATTACCTTTTCAATCACAATGCAGAAAGTTTTCTGAGCACTTTAAAGCATATCTTATTAATATGATAGTATGAATACAATTCAAAAACATTGCAAATGTACCTACCTAATTCTCAACTGCTCCAGCTTTTTTATAATATGATTACACTGCAAATGTCAATTTATATATTTATCTAACCATCTACATGCTTAAATCAAACAGAGGCAATGGACTAGGATAAATTGAAGATAACTGTCAGAAATTTACTGCTAAGGGGGTTAATTCTATTTTGTAGCTGCAGTACATTTCTTCTGATACCATGTCAGAGTTTCAGTTTAGTCTATGAGAACAAGTTTCAGTAAGTGATATTTTGTTTTATTGATAAAGTTATCTCACTTCTATCAACACAGTTTAGGATGTAATAATGTATGTACTCTGTCACAAATTCCTTGTGTTTATGTTGTATTTTACATTCCTGACAACAACATATGATTCATGTGAAAAGCAAAAGTGATACAGAGCATGTCAAATCTACTCTTAATAATGTCCGGATTTTTGCTTCCGATTTCATTCTGAACTTTGGCCAGTACTTTGGCTGTTAAGTTGAAATTTTTTTGCAGAGTGCTCTACAAACTATTACACACCTTATACATCTACAAGTATTGAAATTTACTATGAAATATGTTATGTTTAGTTCATTATTTGATGGTGCACAGAGACTATACAGATACAGAGATAGCTCATAGAAAAGAGAAGTAACAATAGACATATGTTGAATGATATTTGTGCAAGAAACTAGCAGGAAACAAAACTACCCTAGAACACAGAAGGAAATACTAAGAATATATAAGTACATTAGCTTTTTTACAATGCAAAGAGTGACCTTTGTATTGAAAAATTATCATTTTATTGGAGTAACTCTAACTTACTTTGTACCAGCCAATGTAGTTAGATTCCCAACAACTAATCAATATAATCATAAAACTTTATTTTAATGTGTTTATTCCTCAAGAATTTTATGTAATGCACATATGATAACTGCTGCTAGCATACTGCATTGTATATTCTACTGATAAGTGTCAATACAAACTAGCTTATAGCTAAACATATCTATCAACATCTTTATGTGTTATTAAAGTATATTTGGTATTGAAATTGAATAGCAGTAAAAGAGAATTAAAAATAGCAAATTGCACATCAAAATGTAGCACTACTGTCGTGTATCATTTTTGAAACAGACAAGCATACAAGTTTGTACGCAAACAAAAAAATTAAGTGCATCACCCAGCAAAATATCTCAGATCTATAAAGAATCTGTATAGGACCTATAATTTACTACCACTGTCCTACATTTGTTCAACTTTAGACTCTCCACATCAGTTACTAAGTTTGTTAGTTTGAAAGTTCACATATAAGCTATGGTAAACAGCTTAGTATTTACAATATTTATTTTTTAGCAAAACAGAATAATAATACCCTGCCTGCAGGTTTAACAGAAATTCAAGATTTTTGTTGGAAACAAGGTTTTTGCTCCTCCAACTAGCATATAAACTAGGCCAATATGTTTAATAACTCAATTGAAATTAATGAATTTTTAATTTTTTATCATTCCTAAAATAAGAGCATCCCCCATTGTGCATCTAGGGCCACTACTACTAATCTGGGCCAACAGAAGCAACCAATAGAAATGACTAAAGCAAAATAAAATATTAACTGTCAATGCACCTCCAGGGTATAATTTTTAATTTTTCAAATGCATGAAAATATACTGTATCTGTGAATAAAACTTACAATATATTAACAGGTGCAAAAACTTGGTAGGACAGAATATGTAGAATCTTGTGCATCCATGTATGTACACATATTTGTTAGTAAATATGAATGACTGAATTACCGCATGTTTCAACTTAAAACTCAAAATCATTAATCCTAAGGGCACTACAAGCAGGATTGTGTTGTAAATTTATGCTTTTTTACCCACTGCTGGATGTTTGTCAACAGAAAGTTATCAAGAAAAAGTTTGGTTGCTAACAACAAAACATATTACATCCATAGAAACTCATAAGAGTTCTAATAAACTAATTTAAAAATGTCAGGAAAAAAGGTAAGGATATTGGAATCAATTGATTGAAATATACATATGCTAATGAAAATTAAGCAAAAACTTTAAATTCCAATATTATGTGTTACAAATCAAGAGCCAGTAAATTTCAGTAAACTCATGCAGTTAGCCAAATGTATTGATAGTGGAACTATATCTAGGACACTTTTGGCAAAATCATGTAAGAAACTGTGGAGGACATTGATTTTTATGCTACTTAGGAAGAAAAAAATGTCTCATCAGTTTTTGCTGCAAAGATCCAGTAGTTCTTACTCAATTTCTAAAATGATTCTAAATGTTCAGAACATAACACCATTTAGCATGCTAAAGTGCAGCTTAGGATATAATTTCTGCAACATTACCATGGTTGAATTAAAAGTTGTATACCAGTAGCAGAACAAGAAAACCAGAACATTGGCATATCCAACATTATGTTCACTCACATGGAGTTGCAGTCATTGCTAATGTTGACAAAAATTTGTTACTGCAAAGCACGCATTTTGTACACAGAATAGCCTTTAAAGGTTCTAAGTTAAAAGGATCAAATCAGCAAATGTTAGGAATGTAACATGCAACGTAAACACAAAAAATCTGTGACAGAATGCGTAGATTATTATATCCCAAACTGTGTTGATAAGAGTGAGATATTTTAAACATAACAATATATCACTTACTGAAACTTGTTTCCATCATCTTAACTGGAACTTGTTCTCACAATCAGAACTGAAACTTCAACATAGTATTAAGAGAAACGTACTGCAGCTAAAGAATAGAATTAACTCCCTAAGGGGTAAATTCCTGACAGCAAAGCATAAAAAAAGTATAATACAGTACTAAATACTTTAAAAATATTAGCTGGTTGTGTTAGTAAGGAATGACTAGCTAAGATAGACTTTGCAATCTGAATTTTTATATTTATCCTACCTTATCAATATATACAGAAGGAATTAGCAAGTTAAAAGTTTTCAGTGGCACAATCAAAATTTCTAATTACACTGAGTCATTAAAGTCTATAAAAACTAACAATTTGTTGAAGTCATTTTTATCACAAGTTAAAGTACTTGTTTGGGGTAAAATTTCATTGCTTAGTTGGTCCTCAATATTTACAGCCTTGATATTATGAACAACCTTGTTCAAACTCTTAAATCAAACAATATCAAAATGAATTTTTTCATTTTGGATGATTTTTCATTTTCATCCAAAAGAAACTAGATATAAGTTTGCTTTACTCTCAGTTCTAATATAAAGAACAGTGTAGACTTTAGCACTTATAGTATGAAAGTTTTAAATTGGAGTTCTACCAAATATAAGGTCATTATTTTGAGCAATGTGCAAATCATGAGTAATGCTTTTGATTAAAGCTCCTTCTGTATTAAAAAATTTGAAAACTTGCAACTTCATCAAAGAAAGGCTTGTCAGCACAAATGTTAAAAAATTGATACAGCGAAGAGTTTCTGTCTTTAAAGGTTTACTAAGATTACAATGTAAATTAGAATGCAAAAAAAGTGTCAACATATTAATTTGAATGTCATTAAAAAGTGTTTGAGCTTATATGATACATTTCAGCAAGTAACACTTTTGTAACTGCCAAAAAAAGGTAACATGCATTTGTTTTCCAAACATTTATTAAAAAATGTTTGAAAAAGTTGGATCAAATGTAAGAATTGAAAGGTTGAACTTTGAGCATTGCATTGACATTTAAAAACTAGTTACAAGTCATGTTGACTTAAGATATTTTGTTACTGCACATCAATGTCATAATGTTTGTTATTGATTATGTCAACTTAACCTGCAACTTAAATTTTTTTATGGAATTAAATATTGACTCACTTTCTTGATAACAATTATATTTATTTCAAATCTCACTCTTTTGATTGGGTAAAGAATAAATGAAAAGGGTAAAAAGTTACATGTAAGGTAATGTTCATACATATTTTCTTTTTTCTAATAACTTTTTATAACTACATCAAAAGTTAAAAGTGAACTATTAAAAATTCAAAACTTTCTTCTATTTTTTAATGCAGATTGATTCATGTTAGAAGAAGTAAATTTTCATGTCATGGATTGTTTAAAAATTTTGAAAGAAATAGTTGTAAATACTTCTATTTCTTTGTAGCTGTCTTGTACTTCCTGTCAAGATCTGATCTGTTTTGCTGTGACCTGTTATAGAACTGTCACTCTATAGACTTAATATCTCTTATATGTGCATTCTTGTAGAGTATGTTCTCATAAGTGTGTTCTCATATGCGTGTGCTCTTAAAAAGTATTATGCTGACAAGATTTTATTCTTGGCAACACATGAATAGGAATAAATACATTATTGGCTCTGTGCGTTTTCTTTGGATTTCTAGTTGTGCTTAGTACTGGCTACATGCATAGTCTTCAATCTAATGATTCCTAACACTGCTCTTTGCATTTTTCAAAAAAAATTTACCATTTCAGCAGGAGAAGATTGTGCAAAGCCACATGAAACAACATCAGTTTTCATATTGAGTGCATGAGGTGTGTACATATTGCTGTCATTGCCATCTGATAACAATAGTTTTGGGTAACCTTGTTTTATTTTCTTTTTTGCTGACACAAACAAGCACTAATTTTATTTAGTTTGCACTTAAAAATTCTATTTTCAAAGTGTAATGCTTCAAAATAATATATAGAAGCAAATAATTAAGCATATTTTTGCCTATATTTTTTTGCTCTTTTCTAAAAGTCTAGGCACAGTGTGACAATATACACTTGCAGCATACTTAACATCTGTTTCATTACTTTTTACAAAATGTCCTTCACATGGCAATTCTAATCCAAAAAATTTGAAACTTAAAATGATTTAATCAAAAAGATTGTTGGCATTGATATCACTGCAACTTTATTTATTGAAGAAAAATTGCATTTATATTTGTAAATAAAATCCAACTAAAGTAATGCAGTTGATAAATAAATGAAGAGTTTTTGAATGCTCAAGAGGTAAGCTATTAAACTTTTATATTTAATATTTTCAAATTGAAGCATCTATCTATTTTAACTTGTACACCATTAAATCTAAATTTTTTTCTATAAATGATATATATGTATATATAATATTTCCATGCATGGAACATTTATTGTGATATGGTGTAAGTTTTTACAAGAAAAATATTGCAGTTTACCCAAGCTGTAGGAGCATGCATAGAATAACAATTAGTCCAAAATTAATTGTTGAACAAATTTACAATTATTTGATAGCCACATGTTATGAACGTGTTTACAAATAAGACTCAAAACTGAAACAAAGAGTATATTTACACAGACGTACATTGTGTTACTAGAAATGAACATACTTCACAGCAACACACAAATCCTAAACTTAGCCTGTCACCAAAAGTCCAGCAATGACTTGTGATAAGCTTGGAATTTCAATATGCAGAACAATTACTCACCATGAACTTAACATTACAATATGCATAACAATGATTTGCCATAAAACAGATTTCCACAGCTATAACATGAATTTAACTGTTATTGAGTTAATTCCTAAGACCACATGACTTCAAAGTCAATACAACTTGAATGATTTGCAATATCAATGTATCAAAACTTATCAGTTTTTGTGGTACAAAGGTCTACTATGTTAATAAGTGAAGCACTTTAGACCAGAGAAGTTTTTATTAAAATTTATTCATCAATAACCAAACATTAATGAAGATTATCATTTTTATTTTCCTATGTACATACTTAGACTTAATGATTGTTATGACATTGAAAAATATATGTATTAGGAACGCCGTAGTTAAAACACAAAAAAAAACGGACAATAATTGGTATATATATGTCGCATTCAAATATTTGTGTTGATAGAAGTGAGAACATTCTATGAACACAACATAATACATGTAAGCTGATAAATGTATGACTCTCCTTTAACTTCTACCAAAGTGACTCTCCTTGAACTTCTACCAAAGTGACTCTCCTCAAATCAGAATTGTACAAATCCTCTTGAATTGTATAATTACACAAATCTCTCTGAATTGTACTGCAGCTACAAACAAAAATAGTACTTTAGGAAGTTAATTCCTAACAATATGCTACTTGAAGTAATTGTTGCATTACATTTGTACTTATTGGTCAATAACTTGTGAACAGTGTATTTTGAGGCTCATGGAAAAATAGTGCTCATTAGTATTTCTTATTTTTTTGTGTATATTTGATAATTCATTGATATTATAATAGCTTTCTGGTATTGGTAGTCACTTCTAAAAGCTTGAGAGAGCAAAAAATATATATTGGTCTGTCAAATATCAGTGAACAAGAGTAGGGAAATAGTGTGTTTTTTAATGTACCAAACCATATATGCTACTTTTATCAAAATATTCTTTGACAGTATCTGGATCACAAGACTTTCATGGTAGAAATGCTCTTATTCTATGGAATAGCACTATTTTTCAATTATTTCTGTTAACTATGTGTTGATGTATTTGATGTGACTTTCTTATACATAGGAATAAGGTATTCTATCAAGTAATGTCATGTAGTTTTCTTGGCAGAGTATGGAAATTTTTGGAAGAATCTGGAGCTGATGGAACAATTTGTACTTTTGTAAGAACCCTGTGAAGGCAGAATGCAATACCAACATGTAAGTTTCAAATTTATTTGTATTTTACTCCCTCTAATTCAAAAAAATCTTGTGCATGCATTGGGTGCATTTTGATATTGTGGGCAAAGAATGGGAATGAGATATGAAATGTTCTTCCAACAAAATTCCACAGAATCTTTATACAACTAGATTCTACAGTATAAATAATAAATCAAAGCATACTCTCAAAAACAAACAAGTTAGAAAACAATTTTATAGATAAGTGAATGTGTTTAAAAGGGCAAGTGGTTAGTATGTCAGATTAGGTTAAAAATAGATTAAATCATGTCAGATCAAGAGTTTCTATCACTATCTGGGTGTTGACCATTGTTACCTGCAGTTTTTCTATCCTCAAATTAAACATTTGTAGCCCTTTTTATTGGTGCAAGACATTCTGATTTTATTATCTGTTATGAATTTCTTACTTTGCAGTGGAACATTTAACTCCGCATTTGAATTTTTACATAGTTTCAATGATGATGACGTCAAGCAAAAATTTTCTTTACCGCTTTTGCTTACGTGTCATCGGGATCAATTTTATGGATTACAGTTTGAGCATCGAATACTCATCAATCTATAATGTTGAAGTTACCCCAATTTTATTCAATTAAAATTCCTATGTGACCTTGATTGTGACAAATAGTTCGCTACTTGGAGAAAGGAAGATAACTGACTACATTTTAAGAGTGATCCAAGAGTCGGTCAAATGCGGCCCATTTTTTCCAAGTTGAATTGTTTCGAACATGTTAAAATATTTTTTTAGGAATATTGAATGTCAAATGCATGGAGGATATGTAAGGATTGCTCGATTATCATTGTCGTGAATAAATTCAATTAATTGGTCCAGATTGAGTAGCACACTTTTTCATCGCTGTCAACCATTGAGCTTTTTTTTATTTTTTATCGCTTTTATGTTGTAAGCTCCAAGACTTGCTACTGTCCTAGTAAGCAATTAAAATGCGATCTCATATAAGCAGCGACAACAGCGATCGGTACTATCGCCGAGATGGTAACCCCGCGTTCAATGAAGGAGTATTTAACGACGAATTGTATATTCCTCAGTTTGCAACTCCCATTCCTGTAAGTCCTAGTATTATTGATGGTGGTACTTAATTAATTAAGATTTCGCGTATGACCCGTATCGTCAACTAAATAATACTTACCTACAGGTTCAGTACTTTTCAAATCCTATGTTTCCGGTTTCGAGCATTGTCGCGCTTGGAGACCAAAGAAATCCTTCAATTCAATCGCTTCATGAAAGGCCATCGCTAACATTTGCCTCGTCGAGTGCTTCAAAAAACGAAAGTCCAATATCTTTTGACGAATCAAACGTTAACAGGATAGCGCTACCACCGCTACAAGCTAGAAGCGCTTCGATGGGAATGGATGAAGGCTGTCACCACGCATCTTCTAGGTCTGACTTGATAAACCATCCGCTGGAAAATATTCATTCTTATAAACTTCAACCAATGAGAAACGAAGTTCACAAGAAAAATTTTAATAGGCTGAGTCGATGCAATACTCGAATCGCGCCGCAGCATCCAAGGAAAAATTCAGCATATGATGTAAATTATAATCTCGTGCCATCGAGTCAAATCTATCAAGGTATGTGGCCACAGTTTTTTTAAATATTCATATTGTCCTTCATTTGGAATTGCGTTACAGTGCCTGGTACAATTTTAATGTTCAATATTAATCATGACCATACATGATTGAAGATTTTATTCAATGTTGCATTATATCGATTTTTTCAGTATTATTTCATGTTGAATACTAGCACGTTACCATTTTTAATACAGATACTTCTAGGCAACTGGAACCTGCCAGCAATCAGAGTGTGTACGTCGGTCCTGTTGGCACGGTGAGTTGGAAAATTCACTACGTAACTTTTTTTGTGTTGTACCTGAAAAAAATTGAATTATTTAAGTTTTTCGAAACATGTCTTCAGTCTAAATCTTAGCTTGAATGATATCTATTTTTTCAATTTACATTTGTAAAATATTGTGGTTTTGGTCAGTTAATTATTGAACTTTTTCAAAATATATTCTAATTGTATCAGTATTGTTTCTTGGTTTCCCAGCATTTTCTCATGTAACAGTGTAAACTAATAAAATATTTTTACACAAAATTTGAAGCTTTTTATCATGAGTCTTGCAAGTAGTTATATCGATAATTCTATTTGAGCTGCCACACCTATTTGAATCATTTTTTTTTGTGCCAATGTACACAACTTTTTTCATACATCCTGAAATAGTTTCTGTTATTACAATAATATTTATATATATATATATTTACATTTTCTATTAAGGAATCAAATTGTGTAAGTCACCTTGGTGAGCAGCTACATGTTTTTCCTGGTTCAGTACAGCCATCTTCAAATCCTCCTATGTATTCATACATGAACAGTTCTATGAATATTAATCCAGTGGTGGATTTGTCCTATGATTCTCTGGCAAATGTTAAAAAAAAAAGTATTTACAAAAGCAGCGCTAGTATCAGTCCTTTAAATAGACAAAAAAGAGGTAAAGTATTGAAATACTTGGTAAAAAGTAATCATGATTTTTTCATTCAAAATTTTCATAATATAATTTTTGGACTGCTATTTTTTATATACTTCTAAGCAAATTTTCAATTAAGTTTCAAGATCTTTTTATTGTTGTAGATCTCATCATTTGGTGTAACATTTCGGGGATATCACAGATATGAGCATTTTCTCTCATGAAAATATTTTCTTGAAGCAATTTAATATTAGTTGAGCATAATGTTATGCCTTAGCCATTTTTATATCTCTTATCCTTGACCATATCTTCAATTCGAGTTAAGTTTACTTGGAAATCCTTTGAATGGTACTTTAAGTAAGTGATATTTTCCAAATTTTATTGAATTCTCTAATTGAAAAATATTTTTTGGCGAATGTTATTTGGTAACTTAAATATGAGGATTAAGTAACACTGCAAATGAATATTCCCCCCACATGATAATATTTCACCTAGCAAGATATTTGTATAATCAGCTTAGTACGCTCTATGCCATCTTGAAGGTTGTTAAATTGCTGCAAAATGAACACCTGATGGGATGCTCATTGACTCCTATATATAGCTATGTATATATGTATATTTCATTACTTTGTTGAACTTTTATTTCTATACTGTATAAATAAATTTATTTCGAATATATTCTGGCTGTATTTAAGTTCATAAGGGGTGCTAAAGTTTATGCATACATTTCAAATAGAATCTACTTCGGTTTGGGTATAAGGAATCTTTTGGGACCGCCAAAATAATTTGTAACATTCAAAAATCTGAATCTGATCTTGGAACAATCTGCGTTTTTGTTTATTTATTCATTATATGTATATATTCGTGAAAGATAAATCCGTTATATCCTATATTTACTGTATAGAACTATGCGCAAATAATATTTTAGTTTCTTAATGTTTACAAAGAGTGTGTAAATGCACGCCAACATTATATTTCTTGTGCAGGAATGGAAGGCCTTGATGTGTCTAGAATGCCATCATCACATCAGAAAGTTTTGGCGAGTGCTGCTGATCGAAATCCGTGTTTAAATACTAGAGTACCAATGGAAGAGCCGATACCGACTAGTGCAGCTAAACGCTCAAGCTCAGGCAGGCATGGATTATTTTTGAATGTTTGAAATTGTAAAAAAATTTATATATAATGACTTTCGGATAGAGAAAATTTGTCAGGACCACTGAATCAGTTTGTTGCATCCAATAATGTGAAGCTAGGCTTTTACAATATGAATGATTTCGTTTATTTGCTATATGCAAATAACTGTTAAAATCATGTTTGTTGTGTTCAAAGTTTACTGTAATTTGTAATGGTTGTATATTTTTGGAAAATTTACTGTGTATATTCAGCAATGCTCACTAAATTAAAAATATGTATGAAATTATTTAATTTTTTGTAGCATTTTTGTATTGATTTATTTGTGCAAGTTTGTATACCTATCAGAGATTACATACATGTTTTTTTCTTTCTTACAAAAAGATTTGGTACAAGACGTGTTCAACCTGCAGCTGGAAAGTCTAGAGTAAACTACGGCAAGGTAAATAGTTATTTATACTTTTTTTCTTTGATGCGTTCAATATTTCAAGCTGCATGCACCTGAAGTGATTTTATTCTTTTTGTTAACTATTTGCGGAGTGTTTACTTTTAGTTACTATAAGTTGCCTAACAGCATCCTAACCTATGTTATTTACGTATCTCCCAAAACAGCACTATAGACATTGTTCTGTAAATCGATTCTTCATTCGTCACTAAATGTGACTATATAGAGTTCTGAGTCCACGTAAGTTACATATACTGATAGGCTGTTAGATTTAATTAATTGTTGTCAAATATTGTTCGTTTTTACATATAGTAAACTTTGGATCAAGGCTTGATTTTTTGTTTATCAGTTATTGGTGAAATTTTTATAAAACCGTGTTCATTATATCCTAAGTTTACATATCTTTATTTAAGAAAAGCATATTATGCTTGGAAGATCTGCATGACGAACATCTAATTTGAAATTTTTTTGCAAGTATTTTACAAATGCGCATGCTTTTGCATCAGATCTAGGAAAATATTTTATGAAATTTGCATGTTAATTCTTTTTGTCACTTGACAGGGTAAAGCACGCCGAATCATGCAGGAGGCTATATCTCTATGCGAGGTGCAAATATTTTGAAATCTTCCATAGAACAAATTCGCTTTAAAGAATTTTCATGTGTACATTCAAATCTAATACTTTCATTGAGGCCTGAAGGAAAATGCTTTTCTTCTGCATTCCTTTTAGGCGCTCTAGAAAGAATCTGTGCACTCTAACTCTTGTATTCCATAATAAATATAATTGAGTTAATTTATTGCCAAGTATTATTTTTTGAAACACCTACGATTTTTGTATCCATAATTTGTATAAGTTTTTAGACCAAATTTCTTCTAATACATTTTTTTTCTTAATTTTATAGTATCTTTTTACAGAGAATTATATAAATTATGTATGTTAAGTGGTTTAATAAAAAAACTATATGGTAATAAATGTGCAATTTTTATCAATATTTATATTTTGTTCGTGCAATTTTAATGATAAAGAGTATTTTTCTACATAGGCAATTGATGATGGATACTTGGTTGTGTTGAACGGGGGCATAATGAATTCTGAAAGGTAAATGACAATTTTTGTGTCATCTTTTTATTTATTTTATTAAGGCTATAAAATTTACATCTCAACTTTAATGTAGATTTGAATAAAGTTTGAATTTTTAGTGTTCTAACTAATTTATTAAATGTCTCTCTGTCGAAAAAGCTTTTCATTTTTCAAGCAAATCTTGCTCTTAAATAAAGCAGAGATATGTACAAGAGAATAAAAAACTTGTGAAATGATACATTTTTTGTATTTGATTTTATTGGATAAATCGAAAAGCTAATAGCATAGAAATTTTTTCGTTATCTTCAAGTTAAATTAAAGCTTTTGGTTCAATGAAAAAATCAATGCTCTCATTTTAATATCATTGCTGAGACCTGTGGGGAGAAAAATTCCAAATGCAAAAATCTTCAAAAAAATGGAATCAACATTTGATTTTTCAATTGGTTGATTTCATATTTAGTGTAATGGATTGCAATTGGTCGTGTATTTCAAAAACCGAACTTAGCCGGTTTTAATTGATTACGAATTGTCAATGCTTGAAATGCGAAACTTTTTCTAGTTACTTATGAATGTGATGTACAATAAGCAACCTTTCGTTTACTATATTTGCATGTATACATACGTTTATCTATATGTAGCCACAAATGTATTTTTAATATATTTTAGTATGCATTTGTTAAACTGATGCTGATTTGAAAAATTCATTTATTTATTTATATGCAATTTATTTGTATGTTTATAGAGATGATGAGGTTGAGGAACCAAAACATAGTGAACCTATATGCTTAGGGAGCAAACGGGAATTATCAGATTATTTTGGAATAGCATGGAGTACTTTGCAACCTAGACTCGTTGGAAAGGTAACCACTCTTTTTATTCAGACTATACTTTAATCTTTATTTAAAGTCAATGAAATTTCGAGTAAGAAAAAAGCAATTTATTGTAATATGAGAAAAATGCAGATTCTGAAATAAACCACTAACTTTTTGCTAGCTTATTTAATAATGTGGGTGGCAAAAGTAATTTTTTTCTTTGTTTAAGCAGATCAAAGAAGATTTTAAAACGTTAAAAGAAAATTAAATATTATTTTTAAGGTGCAGTAAACTTTGGATAAGATGAATCTCCCAAGACCACCAAATAAATTTATTATATTTGAAATTCTTTACATCAGAAAAAAATCTAGAGCAGAACATGACATAATATGGCTTTTTCATTTATTCATCATGAGTGAAAGTTTGTTGATCGAAAATTCGTTACATTCAAAGTTTACTGTCTAGAATAAAGAAAATATTTATATGAATATGCTTAATAGGTGGACCAAGATGCTGGAGCAAATGTACGTAAAACACGCTTGCCCGACTCAGTGGAAAGAAGTATGGCTCAACGAGTACTTTGGTAGTTATTCTGATTTTTCAAATTTGTCTAAAAAACTGTCAATTTGATCGGTTTAGTGTTTAGTAGAAATATTGAAACTAGTAAGTTTAAATTTGCTCATCGATAGACAGTACATTGGCTCATCAGTAAGCAGATATATTGTTCCATTAAATTTTAGAAAAAATTTTTTTGATCTGAATATATTTTGAGCAATTTATAGTCATTTAATTCGCCATTACTATGCTACCTAAAAATCTACATGAATTGGCTCTAACCCAAATAAGGTAGATATCATTATTTGCCTGTTTTAGTTTTAATTTAATGGCAAATAATATACATATATGTATGCGTTTATTTTTATCTAGGATGCTGGATCACAGTGTTCCAGTTAACTGGGATGGATTAAAGGTAGGTTGTTTGTTGAATTTTGTATGTTTGTACTAATGTACTTTTGATGAAATGTTCAAATTAATTCGGGCACTCAAATTGGAATTTCTGAGTTTCATGAGGTGAACCCTTCGAAAGTTACACGAAAAGGTTAGGGATATGGTTTAGTTTTTGGAAACTGACTTATTTTTGCAAAGAATAATTTCTAAAAAGCAGTTTTTTGAGATGCGTAACCTTATTACATTGGTACCCTCAAATCATAATATTCCTTTTTATATTTTATTTTTACTTTGAAAGTTAGTTTTATAACTTTGAGAGGATTGAAACAAGTTGCATGTCTTAAAATTTAATTTTTTTACGGAAATGATGGGCTTGTATTTACTAATGAAATTTGTTTTATGTTAGGTTTGCGCTTCATCTCTTGCAAGTATACTGCACTTGGAGGTAATATTCATTAAATTTACTTTTAATATATTTTTGGGGTAACTTCATTACTAACTCAAGTTGGGAAAATTACTTAAGTATTTATGAAAATCTTAACCTCCAAATCTCTGATGTGCGATAAGAATATTTTTGAATAATTTTTAGTGTAAATTTGGATAAGGTCATTGAACTGTTATTTTTGATGTACAACGCAGGGGTTTCTGGCGGACGATACATGGGCTAAGCGCATAAAATATCGATTTCCAGGGCTAGCAGCTAGGTAGATTATATTTCCGTTTTGTACATGCAAATTTATGCACATTCATACAAGAAACTTTAATAAGCCAGCAGTTGTTTGGTAATGCCATTTATGTAAGATAATAAATAATAATTTCTCAAATTTTTGTGATCAATTATGCAACAATAGTTACTCAGCATCAAGATTAAACATTCTTCTTACGCTCTAAGGTAATGAATTGTTATGCATATATATATATATATATATATATGTACATATAGCTGCTAATATATATTGATTACATGGAAATATTTATGTATCTCGTCAACTTCAGATATTACTTATTTGCTTTTAGCAAATTTTCACCTTCTACAAACGAAAAACATCTCGATTATTTTTAGTAAGCCTTAGGTTTTTGAAAATTTCAAATGATTTGGTGACCTCAAAAAATTCATGCATGAGTTTTACTGTATATCATGGTATCGATTCAATTTTATGAACAAAAATATTACTTGAATTTGACATTTCGACTCGAATGTTCTCTGTTGAGCTATTTATGCACAGTCAGATTTCAAATAATTTTTAATGCTTGTATCGTTGAATTATTCAGGTCAGATGCATATCTACAAGTTAAGACTCCAAATCTTAAACAAACAAAAGGCAATCCTGAAATCTCATCTTATGCAGCAGATCATGTACGTTAAGCTTTATCGTACAATTGATATGTCTTTGGGACAGAAAATAAAAATTTTTCTTTAATATATTTAACTTTATGCACCAAGCAAACCGTTGTCGGTGGGTAGAGGGGACTACAATAATGTATGTATGTATATAATAGTGGTCAAATTCAAATTCCTTAAATGTTTTGTTAGTTTAGTTCTCAATATGATACATATATTTTTTCTTGTGAAATTCATGCATATTATTTTTGTGGTTCACATCTACTGAAATCGTTTTTCCAGTGCATTTCGTGTCTTTTACCGCTCAAGATTTTGTCAGTATATTTTAAAGATAATCACCTTTGATTTTATGAATCCTTATGGCTTTGCTGACTTTGTGAAAGAAGATTAATTTCATTCAATTTTTTCGTATTAGCCTTTTCAAAGACTTTTACATGATGCAACATGTACTACCAGATATAATCTTTCTATTGCATTTCTATGGTATAATCATAAGGAAATAATTTGTATCCTCAGGTAGATATGGAGGGAGACAAATTGTACGATTCGAATTATACAGTTCCTACGGATTGCCAGATTGATGTTCAAGCTGAAATGAAATCTTCAAGTGGATATTTTGATGACATAAAGGTACCCATATTTATTGTGTGCAGTTGTAAGTTTTGTACTAGTTATCTAAAATATTAAGATCATGTATGTTCCCCGAACAGTTTTTAGGTTGGCCACCATGAAACATTATTAAATTAAATACATTAGTAAAAACTAGTTATACCTAGTTAATTATACTTAATAGTGCCTTAAATTGTCACTCTCACAAGATTTTACTCTTTTCCTAAGTCTACAAGAGTTTTTGTGCATTGACATCAATTAGAATCGACTTAAGTTGGTTTAAGCCATTGTAAGAATTAAAAATTACCATGCAGCAGAGCCTTTTAGTCCAAAATTCTTGTATAATATAGTTCTCATTTTATACTGTTTCTTTTTCGTGTCATTAGGCAGAGAACGTGGATGAATATTTTCGGATGCATCTTGAAAGGTTACTCTCAATTTATCAGCACTTACAAGAACCGAGTAGTAGACATCAGCAGTTGATGGAACTACAGAGTAAACAGCAGCAACTACTGAAGAGACCTATTCAAGTGACTACTCATAGCCAGGCAAGTCATTTAAAAAATAATAAACCCTGGCTATACCGAATCTCACTTGCAACGAAGAAATGAAAAAGTCATATCGTGCCAAATTCTACAAGTTAAGATTTGGGATATATCAAACTTCAAAGAAAATAAATTGTTTTGATGGTCCCGAGAGATTTCTTACATTGGAAATTTGCTACATTTCTGTTTAGAGATTTAGCAAAAACTTCTAGATAATGAATCTATATTTATTGAAAAAACCCAATGCTGCAAAATCCTAATAAACGAATTTGAAGGAAACAACTAAAATTTTGCACTTTTCAAACAATCCGCTGAGCACAATTCTTTGTGTGATTAACGGATTTTTCATCCGATTAGATGCATCGATTTCTCAAGTTGAGCTCTGTACATTGGTCTCAAGAGTACTTAACTTGGTCAAGTAATTATGAGAATTTCATGACGTTCGGTCTTGAATGATGAATATTTTTAGGTTGAATTATCACTATAGAAAAGAACATTTCTTGCAGCCATAATGATTTGCTGTGCATAAATGCATATATATAATCAATGCGTGCAATAAATCATGAATTGATTTTATATTGTTTATTATTTTTTTCAATTTTACAAGTGCTAGAAATATGTGATTTATATGGCACTACATTTGTCTTATGATGTGTATATGAACAATATGAACTGAACTCAATATGATTTATAACGAGAATAGTCAATCACAAGTATACTGAAGCTGATGAAACTTAAGCATTAGGAGCTTGAACATAACTAATAGGGTTACTCCAAATGATGAGTTGCCATAGACATTTTCCTGTGTGCAATTGGCTTTTTATATCTCTATAATAAATATAATTTCTTCTTGCTCTTTTTCTCCAGTGTTCTCGTGTGTTTGACCTTACAGATCTGAGCTTTTTTGATATTTATCGATTTCAAGTTTCCTTCAGCAAAAATATGCAGTCTGTATTACTTCGGTGTTAATATAGACACTAGATCCAACACTCGTTATCGCAATGCTGAAATTTATTAATTTGCTTCTTAAATTCATTTAATCTAAACTGTATGCATTTATACATGATAGCTTGATTTATCTGGCGTACAACCAAGCTCAGTTCCAGTACATTGGATGATTCCTGTTGCACCTTTGGCAAATCAGGATATTTCCTATTGGCCAATGAACAAAGGAAAAAAGCGAGCGCCCGACCAATTAGATATTGAGTTTGAAAATGGAACGAAAAGAACTCGCAAGCAGATTGAATCCCAAGCACAAGAGTTCTTATTGGATTTAGGTTATTTGAGTACTTCGACAACATGCATTTCAGTTAAAGCCATGCGGGTAAACAATAATTTATCTCTTTCAGCTATTAAATTTTCATCATAAAATATTGAATATGCGATTGCTTATATATCTATTCATTTTCTTTATAATATCTGCCTTAATATATACAATTTGTATTAGTAGAATATATCCAGTTAGTTCAACTACGATAAAGAAAAGAGATTGAATTTACGAGCAAAGAAAAAATGCCAAAATGCTGACTTTTAGAAAAATAAAATTGGCAAAAAGCTTTTACATTTATTAAGGCAAAATTACTGTGCTTGAAAAGTTATCCATTTGTCTTTCTGCAATGGACTTCATTTTATATTCAATGCTCTTATTTTCCTTCAGTCTGTTTAATGGATTTTAATGAACTTTAATTGTAACTGATATTTGAGTTATTGGTTGCTACAGAGGTTTGTGACACGAAATCTAGCTGCCCTTCAGCAAGGGTGTCCTTCAGTATGTCTGATGCAGCAAGATCGAAGAAATCTATTGGCAACTCTTGATGTGGCAATGCATATGTCTCTTACAGATCGAGCAGGCATTAATTGGGTACCAGAAGAGTTATAACAGGTACATAAATATATATATGCATACAAGTGATGATATTACTATTTAGTTTTACATGAAAAGTGAACTTTCGATATATTGAATTTGCTTTCAACAAATCTTCAACTATGAAAATATGCGAAAAAGTCTTCTGTGTCAAAATTCAGCTTGAGATTTTTCAATTGAACGAATTAATTTTATGATCCCAACAATTTCGATTTACTAGAAGTTTAATTCACAAATGAAAAAGAATGATCAATGTAGCTTGTAGTATCAATTCTGTGAATTTTTACAGGGACTGCATGTTGCATGGAAGTTATATTTAGGGCTTTCCTTGGAAGCCTGAGCTTAGCGTAAATGAAACGCATTCGGAGACTGCTCAAATTCGTAGTCACCGCTATTGAAAAAGAAATATATTATGTTAATGCATATTTCTCACAACGATATAGAAGATTTGCGCTATAATAGATTTAAATAGATTGCATCTTCTCAATTTTTATGTTTTTTTTTCAAACAAAGCATACCTACATTCGAGAATGTATGCAGACATAAATCAATGGTTTTTTTGCCATGAACATAAAGTTAACTAGTGCTTTTTTTCATAGTATATTGCAACCACAAATGAAAATCTTAAATAAAATCAGGGAAAATGATTGAACTATTATTCTAAGAACAATATATTGCCCATGCACATTTTGATTGATACATTTTTGTTGAATTTAGTGAAGATTCTGTGGAATTTTTTCAAATTTTAAAAACATAAAAATTGACTTTTATTGCTATTGATTTGGCTTGATCATAATTTCCGGATAATTTTGTATTCGTGCATTTTTGTTACATATGCCAACTGCATATAATATTTATATGTATTCTTAAGTAGATAAGGTTTCCCTCATCCCCCCCCAGAGGAAACTTTAAGCTGCGAGCAATATGAAAAAGGTTTTTTTATGGCTAGAGGAATAAGACCATGGGCTCAATTTCAAAGAATCCTATATTATTTCTCTTTTTATGGAAATGCATTACATGCATAAATAGAACCTGGTTTTTGTATCAGGTTCTATTGAGTTTTGCTCACAGTCTCAGTGTGAATGCAAGGGAGCCCAAGGCCGCAACTGCTGATTTAGAGCTTTAGCTAATTCGCCAACTATTCTGTGGACTTGAAAATTCTATAATGAATTCAACTTTGCAGGAATGAACTATACGACCAGAGGATTTAACTACATGTGTCTCATTCTTATCCTTGTTTAGCTTGAAATTTATTGTATGTTAGATAAGATTAGAATAGAGGGCTGTTGTAACATTTAGACTTTACAAATCTTAAATTTTCATTCAATCTTACAGACAGAGGAAATAATTTTTAAGAAGAGTTTATGTAAAATATCACTAGTGAAGGCAAGTATGTACAGTGGAATGTTTTGCGGAAATACTCTTATTTCTGGTGTCATATACATTACCTCCTAGTACATATCGCCAAGGTTAGAATACTGTTTTGTAAGAGGCAAGGCGTAAAGTAATTAGTTTTTTGCAAAATGAAACGTGATCTAAAGATGTAACTAATTCGTTGGCCTCCTAAAAAATTACCAGAAATATTCAACTTTTCTTTTGAAATAGAACGAATCCAATTTATTAATTATTATATTCTACAAGATATTTTCAGCAATACTAACAATCTATTAGCTGATGATGCGCAGATTTAATTTGACAGTTTGATAGCATGTTCAATACCAGATTAATTGTTAGAACCAACGGTTTCATTTCAGGAACTCAGATTACCCATGCTTAACTTATATATATATCAACCACCAGCAACCTCAGTTTTACTTAATGATAGACTTATCCATTCATACATCTAATGTAAAAAGGGCAAGGAATAATAGAACATTTAAAAAATTAAAGGCCACAAATTTTATTACATTTTTTACAAGAGCAATAATGAATTAAAAATGCTTGAGATATAGATCAGACCCATGCCTTTTTCCAAAGAATATGCTGCTTCCTTATACTGAATCTTAACATAAACTAAAAAACTAAATAAAATTATTATTTGCACAACCTGTGATAAAAATATGTAGCTACAAAAGAAAGCTTCATTTTGACATCGTAAACGCTACATTCTATAGAGAACTGGAATCACAAATTTCGAAGGTTTTTCACTGATCGCTTTTAGCAATGCAGTTGTTCACTACACCAATCAAATGGGTATTCTCTAATGCTGCAGCCACCCGCTCCTTGTCATTAAGCTGCTTGTTCACTATAAAATTGAACATAAATTACATTCTTTTTCATTTCCATCAGGTAAGACTTTAGAGGAAAGAATTATCAGGATTTTAAAAATTTTATGAAATTTACGAAGCAAAAAGAGTTACTACAAATGCATAATAATTTATATTGCTACTTCGAATTTTTACCTTCATATAGAACTGTACCATGTATGTCGAGTTCAGTTTTGATGCAAGAGAGATTATTAATATCAAACAGAAATATATTTATCATATATTTAAGTAACTTTAATCTAATACAGTATTATATATAGTTTCTGTAAATTGACAAATTACACATGCAAATAAAAATCTCGAAAACTTTTCAAGTTTCCTGATATTAATGGTAAGCGAAAATTGGAACATCTCTCCATTATGAATCTTGGTAACTTTTTTTTCACATATTGCAAACTATGATATATTCAAACCGATTAAAAAAATTTACATTATAAGACTAAATAAAAAAATCAGTAGCCAAGATATGAATTTTCTTAATATTGATCGAAGTCCGACAAGGTGATAATATTATTTATGAGCTTGTTACGTCAACATATGCATATGCAAATTTTACTTAAAAAGCAACTTGGAATGCAAGAATTTACCAGCATGTTCTGATGCATGCGTTCCCGGGCTTATACTGACTCGAACCTTAAATCGCAATGGAAGGCTTCGTAAGAGCTTTACGCGAATACATAGTCCAATCAACGTTGCCATACTACAATGGGGAATAGTCGGTGTAAACCTAACGTTGACAGTGTTTCTGGAATCACAAACCTCAATTTGATCAAGCTGTCAATAAAAAAACATAAGCCTAGCGCCAAAATCGAATATGTAACGAGATTTGATTTTGCTCTTAAAAGTTCATGTAGTTTTATCAATGTTTCATTCGGAATTTGCTTCCATTTCGTTTCCAAGGTCATATAAAGAAGTTTATAATAAACTTACCGTTGCAACATTGAGCTGTTCCAACGTTAGCGGATGTTCCGGATCATTGATGTTTCGAATAAGGTCAAAGACTTCTACATCATCGATCTCATCCCTTTCCGAATCTTTTCTAGTTTCGAATAGTAACCTAAAATCTCGTTCTTTTCTTCGCGTCGCCGTCGACACGAAAACTGTCGGATTTGGATTTTGCTTTTCTCCTTCATCGAAATTCATTGTTTAGCAATTTTTAGTGTCAAAACTCTAACGAAATTTCGTTTCAATTTTAGGGTGCGAATTGTGAAAACTATGATAGAATTGTAAGAAAGTGATTTTTGCCTACATTACAAATCATTTTGAAAAAATTTGCAAGACTCTAAAACAGCAATCACAATGTCAACAATACAGGATGATATGGATGATGCAACGGATCACTCAGAGGCGAGTGGAGAGCAAGTGCTTGATGATGTCAGATCGATCAATAAAATTTATAGTAATCTTCCATGGGTTGAAAAATACAGACCCACACAGTTAGAAGAACTTGTGGCTCATGAAGATATTGTAAGCATATGTAAGTCTCTTCGCTAGTTGATTACTAAAATTTTCATCCAGTTTATAGGCTCATGAAATTTTTTTTTATTTTGATTTTATTTCCAGTGACTACTTTGATTGAAAGTAATAGACTTCCCCACTTACTCTTTTATGGTCCTCCTGGAACTGGGAAAACCTCTACAATCATGGCTTGTGCAAGAAAGATGTACGGCTCTCAATTTGGTTCGATGATTCTTGAGGTATTTTTTCTTTTCGTCTGTGTCTATTATCGCTGCAGTATATAAACCTTTATCAATGAATACGCTTGAAACATTTATGTATTGAAAAAAAGTCGAAAGCTTCAATTTGGAACATTGTTTATGCCTCTTTTTATACAGTAAATTTATTAAAATTGGTTTTAATCCGATGCGTGTGCTCTTTTTTTGTATGTTCGCCTAATAATCAAATTTAAATAATAAATTATGATTATTTTGATTACGGCATAAGAAATCTTATGCGCTTTCACAAAGATATATTTTTTATGTTGCTCAGTATATTAAATTATCATTTCTTTTGTCAATGTTGTTATACAGTTAAATGCCTCAGATGACCGTGGCATCGATGTTGTACGCGACCAAATAAAAGAATTTGCTGGGACTCAACGGTTATTCAGTTCAGGCGTCAAACTCGTGGTTCTGGATGAAGCAGATGCCATGACAAATGATGCACAATTTGCCTTGCGTAGAGTCATAGAAAAATACACGAGATATACGAGATTTTGCCTCATTTGCAATTACGTTGGTAAGATTATACCTGCATTACAATCTCGATGTACAAAATTTCGCTTTGCACCGCTAAAACCAGATCAAATTCGTGGTCGGTTAGCTCATGTAGTTTCCACTGAAAATGTGTCAATTACTGATGATGGCACTGAAGCTATATTAAAATTGGGCCAAGGCGATATGAGAAGAGTGTTGAATTTGCTTCAATCTACATATATGGCACATGAAATTGTGAATGAAGAGACAACATACTTGACTGCAGGAGCTCCGCTTATTCAAGACGTGGATATTATATTAGATTTGCTGCTTACTGGTACTTTCAAAGATGTTTTTACGAAAATTCAGGTTAGCCTTACAATTTTGAGTACAGTATTTCAAGACCCACATTCAAGAAATACATGAGTGCATTTCATTATTTTGGGGTGCCAAAACTTTTTTACTGTACATGTAAGAAATGATCGATATTACATTGTTGAAAATGAGCGTTTTTCCACCACACAACTCGCAATCTAGTGAACCAAGTGGCAATCGAATTGACACAGACAATTTTAACTGGGGATGTTAGTCTTAAAAGAATTGCACAAATGTAGGTCTGTATTGAGTATGCGACAATAAAAAAAGTAACCATGGATAGATCACATGTGCTGTGACCTTTATAAAACACCCTTGCATATCTAAGTAATCATATTTTTTCAAGTAATCAATGCCAATTTGAAAGTTAATAATAAATTTGACTTTTATGGTAAAAAATCAATCTTACCAAAAAATTTTTGTTAGATTAAAAAAGTGCTTAAATTTTTTATTGCCTCTGCACGCCTATGCTATTTGATGTCGATATTGAATGTCTTCAATTTCAGGATATGACTGTAAAGAAAGGATATGCTATAGGCGACATTATTACTGAAATATCATACCGTCTAATACAAATCGAAATGCCGCCATCTGCACTTGTAAGTTTTTTTCTAGTTGTATATTTTATATGTAAATGCTTGGGATATTTTCTTTATTTGTTTGCTTGATTTCTTCCAGATTCATCTACTTGAAGCTCTGTCAAATGTTGAACATCGTCTTGCATTTGGAAGTTCAGATAAGTTACAGCTTGGTGCTCTAGTCGGCGCGTTTACTGTAATTAGACATATGATTGAGTCATGAGAGAAACCTAGGTATTTTTTTCGAATTTTTTTTATCAAATTAGATATGTATATATTTATAAGCGATTCGATTATTGTTAAATTTACTATAAATATAGTCATTCAAATTATGTGCGGCTGGCCAAGCTGTTTGTACCATCTACGACAATATGTTAAAAACGTTTAACTAAACTGACCGAAAAAGTATTAAAAAATTTGCATATATATACCTTTTCATGACATTAGCCTTAACAGAAATTATTCTCAGATTAAAATTATTATTCTTTAAAAACAAGCCATTGCTCATTGACAAAATCCACACCATTAGATACATGCAAGTTACCTTTTAACTGACAAAATGTATACGTTTAGCAATCGATCTAAGGCCCTTCATTGTAAATTATTTTTTGTTCCTGGATCATAAGTTATGATGGGGCAAATTGCATCTCAATGCCATATAAATTTCTTGGCAGCTGCTATGTCTGCAATCTATAATAACTAAGTAGAACTGAGATAATAATACAGTTTCAGAGTTATTGCTTTTCTTAACAAATCTTGCCAATGCTATGTCAGCGAAATTTCCCCTGCTAACTGATGCTAACTTGTACAAAGTCGAATACAATAGTATTACTTGGCGAAATACGATAGAAGAGATGACGCAACGATTCTAAGATTATGGCAAGAGAAAAGCAAGGTGATAATAATAAGTTAAACAACACAGTAAGAGATAGATATGTAAATGCAAAAATTATGAAATGAAAGGAGGACATTGACAAATTAGCGAGCGTGTCGCCAAAAAAATGGCAAAACTTCGGTTAAAAGGAGAGCAGAAAAAGAAGTGCACATACATTAAAAAGTACAAAGTAAACTAAAGTTCTGCTATAGCAATTTTGAAGATGTAATTACATGTCCGAACACACTGTCAAATTGGGTACAATCGATAAAGCTGCATCAGTAATTGCGAAGAAAGGGGTTTGGAATTTTCTACCAATTGTAAGTACTCCTAAGCCGTGTAATCGCAATAGAACGCTAAATATTGGAAACGGAAGGCAGATTAAAGTGTAGATAAATAATCGGAATTGGTAACAGATAATGGAGATAACAATAGCATCGGGAAATCTTAATAATACTGCTTTTTTTGTACTTACGTTTTAAACTGTCTATGACTGCTGGAAGAGAATCCCACTCAAGTTCATCATCTTGTACATCATAGACATAAATCGCTCAGCTATCAACAATTGCTGGATAAGTAACAAGAATGCTCAGCAGTCCGTTCAAATTTTTTTAAAGATATCAAGATGCATCTAGTTAAAACTTCTTGCTTAAACCATTTTCAATCCGGGCCACATCAGGCTGCTGTGCTGACATACAAAACAATTATCATTTCCTTAGAACTTAGTATTTTCAGCTCATACACTTTGGCAGCATGTCTTAATTTTGAAGATACTTTTTATATTACGCAACTTAGTACGTGTCAAAGCATTGGAAAAGTTTGAGAATTAGAATATGCTTAGTTACAATTCCTAACTAAATAGATCACCTACAACTGGCTGCTATTTGTTTCTACTTTTCTTCGTATTATATTAGCAGAGAATCAATCCTGAACTTCTGCCAATATCATCTGAACATCATCAGCGAAGATTTTCTGTAGTGTTCGAGCCTCATCGTATAACTGGCGAATCAACGTGCAGTAAGAAAATGTAGTTACAAGAACAACAGTGGGAGACACGAGATATATGTATTTCAGTATATTATTAACTCAGTGACAAGAACTTACGAGGCTTAACCTGTGTGATCGAAAGTGAGACTTCCGGTCACTTAAGATATTCTGCATAAGATTATAGTCAAGTATAAAATATAATAACCGTTTAACACTATTATACTGCAGCAATCCCAACATATAATTATTATGAGAATGCCATTTTGGGCATTCAATTGTTCCAATATCCAACTTAATTGTGGTCAATAGCTGCTTAAATATTCAAATGCATTTTGAGCCATTAGAGCAGTACCAAATAATGGAATCAAGAAAAGTTTATAACTTTGCTCTTAAACGGTGATCCATTGATTTTCTGGATAGATTTTGAAGCTTTTATCTAATATATGCCTATCATTGGCCAAACCAATTGTGAAAATATGCAGGGGGTGCCATTTATAAAAGACATGCTAAATAGTCTTTGTAAATCAGTTTTGAGTCTACGCATAGCTTTCTGTTTTTAACGTAGTTTTCTACCTACTTTTGCCAGGGAAAATAATTCTCACCATTTTTGATTACATTATATTACATTGTAATATCACCTGTCTGCAGTATTAAACTTGATTTATTTGAGGAATTGATATCTAAGTTAAAAGATAACATAAGATCCTCAATTTCAACAGCAAGAGATGTAAAGTAGTATGAGTCGTTTGTTATTAGAAGTGTTGCAAAGAGTGAATCTTCACAACCATAATTTATGAGAACATATATCATAATCAATTATAACCGATTATGAATAAAGAGTTTTACTCACAATATTATCTGTTCCTGACAGTTTGTACTTCATTCAAACTGATCCATACTTGCTGCAGAATGATATCAGAAATGAAGCTAAATAATGCAGTAGACACACTACTCTTTCAAAGGTTGCAAAATGTCATCAACTCAATTGCCTTTGTCTTTTGTAGTCGAAATCATGCCAGGCACCTGTACTACATTTTCATGATTGTTGCCCTCTTTTTTATAATGAATGAATACCATAATCGAGAATTTTGAGCAATGCTTGTATGAACAATGTAAAGGCTATCACTTCGTCAAGATAAAGAAAGTTATTTGCAGCAAATAAATGTGATCTTGTTAAATTTACTTCTCAGCATTTGTAAAGAAGATATTGCTGCAGCAACTAATCTTTAAATCTTCAGGATAATGCATATTTTTTCCATGAACTCTTTTACTTGTTTGTATTCCTTCCTATAGTATCTTTTGTTCCTTTTCAACCTTTTGCCTACTTATAAACATCAACTAATTTTTTTGCTACATGCCACATTATATATTGTTTAATGATGTGAAAATGCAGTTTTTTGAGGCTTTACTAGAAAATAAAGAATTTTATCTTGCAAAAACTAAATTTGACATCAAAGTATTGTATAATGATTTTAATATTGCCTGATTATGCATTCTGTTCATTCATCTTTAAGTAACCCAATTTCTGAACTGTGATGCAAATTGATGGAGATAAATTAAATGTAGGCTTATTATCTGTTCTGATGCAAATTGTCCAACATAAAATTTATGTTAAAATCAGTAAATCTTTAATGAGTTTATATCAAACTTTTAATTTTTATTCTTTACAGTGTTCAAAAAAATTATGAAATATATGTCAAGATATTTGCCAGTCCTGCTATCTCTTTAAATTGCTATGGTATAACTGCTTGACTATGTTTGTAAATGTTTGTCTATGTTCACCTATGTTTTGCTTACACCTTTTCTATAATTTTTGCCCCTTTTACCTATTTGCGCCTTTTATCCTAATTGTACCTTAAATGCCAAACCCTTTACCTCAACACCTTTGCCACAATCTTTTATGAAATTCTTTGTGCACCTACTCTACAAATTGCTGTGTCATCTTTCTTATGGTTACTTGGAAGCTTCTTGGATTTTTTTCTACAATCGGTTCAACCGACAAGAATCATTCCTTTTTCATCATGCTCCCTCTAAACTCTTTTTTGCCATCTTTTATTTCACTTCAAACTCTGCTTCAATTGGCTGGATATTATTCCAGAAGTTGTCATCAAACTATAATTCTGCTTGAATTGGCCTTACTATCAATTACTTTGCTTTACTCTGCTTTATTCCTGCCAAAAGCAAATTCTCAGAATTCTTTAAATACTCCTAGAATTGTCACAAGCTTAATAATGGAAACTACAACATTTACTTATGGAGCAAAAGATGCAGCAAGATTCAGCAAGATTCACCGGAGAACCAATTTCAAGGGCACTTCAAGAGGGTATACCGCAGGAGCTAACGGGGGCATGTTTATTTGTTCAGTTTTGTGTTTATGTTCACTCTTCTTAAGTTTAACAAAACTATTGTATTTTATCAAATCTTTTCTTTGTTTTGTTGTTTGTCTGCCCTCTGCCGTACATTGGACTTTGCCCCTAAATTTTGCTACATCATTCAACACAGGTATAAGTACTATATCATACTACTATACCCTTCTTCCTATATCAACAGTATATGCATATGAACCAAAATTTTTTTGAAGTATTGTGTAAAACTGAGTTTACTTGAGGTTTATAACTTATTTTGATTACAGCTAACCTTTCAGTTTTAGAATAGTTTTCCTTTGAAAGCAACCTAGTGTTCTTAATATCATTAAATAAACAGCTTTAGATTATTTTTTGCATTTTTGTTTTAAACTTTGGCATTAGATCCAATGGATTTATGATTGTCTTGCGCATTGATTACATGTTTTTTAAATATACTTAATTTATTTTCTGTGCCTTGATGAGATGAATGGGTACAGAGGTTAGTTAAATTCCAAGAACTTATCACAAGTCCAAGGATTAATCATGCATCTAGGACAACTTTCTTGGGAATTTAGGGAATATCTAGAATCTATGGGATTTGTGTAAAGAAGATTTTTTGAAAACCTCATCAAAAGTTTATTGTAATTTTTAAGTAAATGCATGTGCAGTATGTGCTGCTTAGACTTACGCATAAAAAAATTGTAGCATCAACATACGCGTCATAAGTACACTGAGCAGTACACCAATAAATATATGAATTTACATCGAATAATATCAATCCTATTTGGATGGTGAAAGGATTGGAGCAAGACAAGAATCATATTGTTTGTACGTTCTAACGGATTCGTTCAGTGATATTGTGTTTGCCTTTGATAGGGGTGATGGACATCATCAGGCGGTAGTGCAATACCTGTGACATCCGCGCTGGGACAGTGCAAGCACTGCTATCTAGCTTTTCTATAAACATTCGTGTGAAAAGTTGGTGAACAATGTCCACCATATCAGTTTTCACACTGATAAGAACAGATACTACACTTGATCATAGCCAAAAGGCACGGTGATCGTATGTTACTTATTAAATAAGTGTTCTTTTTTGAAATTATGAAATAAACCCACGTGTCAACAAAAAACCTTTGAAATTATATTTTATACTTTTAACTTCAAATTCTTGAAGTGCCCAGGTACATATTACAAAAGTTATGGAATAATTGATGACGCGCTCTCGAATTAATGCTATGCATAGTATTTGTACATGATTGGTTAAGATCTAGTTACATTACCCAATGTCTCACTATATGAGCTAAAAATTTTGAACTCCGCAATATTCGTAGACCAACTAGCCACAATGAATTCTTGTGTATTACACATAGAATTCCTGTGCTTTGAGTCTACAATGCGTTAGCACTGTTCATTAAACGAAGAAATTTTGTGCAGTTAACTACGATTTTTAGTATCTTTCAGACCCTTGTCAAAGTATTGTCCAACACTAAAACGATAAACATGGATAACCAAGCTCTAAAGATGGAGCAGGACAGAGAGAGAAATAGAATGAATGCCAGAAATACAAGGCTTAAGAAAAAGCAGCATGTTGACATGTTAAAAGCTAAAGTTGAACGTCTCTCGGAACAAAAAGTATAGCATAATATTGTAAAATTTCACAAGTTCCCAATTATCATTTACTACCATTTTACGCTCTCAACTATCTGCTGTTATTCGATGCTTTAACGATGTGAATGAATAATGTAATTGATTCTTCTTAGTTCTACTATATTCCTAGGAAGAGTTCGACCGAAAAAGGTCAGAAACCGAGGCTAAGGCAGCAGAGGAACTAAAGAAATGTTGTGCAACATTAGAGAAAGTTATGCAAATGCGCTCTGCTGGCGTGATTGATGAGAATGGCTGGCGTGCAGTCCTAACGGACGGATTTAAACTTTCAGTGCCTATTACACCCTACAGGAGCTACAATCCATCGGATGTCGTCAACAAGTACGTTCATGAAATATGTGAAGTCTTGTAAAAAAGTATTCAATTTACAATTAATTGGAAAATAATTTATTTCTGAATTGTAACAAATCAAGAAAATGAATTTTTTCATTGCAGTATTATCATAATTTATTTTAACTACTCTAAATCTTATTAATTCTTTTTCATATGACAAATAATCATTTATATAGATATATATATATATATATATATATATATATCTATATTAATCAACCAAGCCTTGCTTTATATTAACGCGGCTTGGCCAAATGAAGCGTTTTTCATTTCAGAGCTATGATATGCTAACCAATGAATTCAAATATACCCACCCAAGTTTCCTTTTTGAAATGCAGAATGCAAACCTCCGATGTTAACTGATTATTCATTTCATTAGATGTGTTGATATCTCAAATTGAACTCCATATGTCAAATCTAAATGTGATTAATTTAATCAAATTGCGCCAAAGTTGATAATGAATGACCTAGCCAAGACCCTAGCATTTTAGCACAATTTAAATTTACTTAACCCTCACAGAATATTTTTCCAATCTAGTCTTTCAGTGAGTTTTCTAATCATAGAAGTATAATTCATTACAAATATATATATATATATATATATATTTCATGGCTCGTAATAGTAAACGTGTGGTGGTTGGAATCGAAGGAATGTGTCAAGAGTCAGCAAGCCTTAATGTCCTGTATAACTGCCTCGGTTCATCAGACCCATTTTCAACGGAGAAAAGCCCTCATTTTGCTTATAAGCTATCGGATTTCCACAAATTATCTGGTTCCCCTGGTTTAATGGGTATGTTTGCAACAGTAACTGTGGGGATGTCGGCAGTGGGTGGCGGATGTGAAGTAGGCCATAATGGTATGTTTAGAGCCCTGTTTTCTTCAGATGGGAGGCTCGAAGAACTGGATCTTACGTATGATGCAATTTCATTCTATCATCAGGTGGCATTTTATTTTGTTTTTTAGTAGCTATTGATAGCAATTACAAATGTTAATGGTTCTTTTCTCTGTTTGGTGTGTTTGAATACAGTAAATTATAGGTGAAATGCATCTGTACCTCCAAATTATTTGGTATACAGCATGAAATTCTTTATATCACACTATCTGAAATGAACTTGGCACATTGACTTTTTAGTTTATTGGTTATCAGAAGAAATTCGCTAAACTTCAATTCGTTACATCCGAAATTTACCGTGTTCATATTGGAAAATGATTTGGATTCTTTAGGGCTACATATTCAAGTATATCTATTTATTGAAACAACAATTAGAATGAATATCGAAAAGAAAATGAATAAGGCTAAATCTTTGCTTTTTTATTTATGACGAAGTATATTGACTCTATGAACTCAAAGACCTGTATCAATATATATATATATATATATATATATGTGTAAATAAGTAAATACAGTTGATATTCCATAAATCGATGGTCCACGAAATGGTATATTTTGTTTTTCAATAGTTTACTATGCCAGCATCTTTCATTTGCTGGCGTATTTTAATACCTCTAATCTGATAAATTAAAGATAATTTTGGCACCTCAATAGCATACAGTTAGGGAATATCAACAGCGTAAATATTTGGCTGAATTTCTATTAATTTTTCAGCTATCAAAAGCCTGTGGAAATCTATTTCTCCATATTGTGCCAAATACGCTTGAACAAGCAATTGCTTTCTCAGGAGCACCAGCATTGTTACTATCTGCCGCATCGCCATATCAAATTACGCGAGTAAATCAAGACTGGACTGAACTGACTGGTTTGTCAAATGAATCGTGTACCGGTTCCTCTCCATCTTCACTTTTGAAGGTTTGTGAAAATGACCTGAAATTTTCAAGGCATATTGTTCATTTTATCGATGTATTTTTCATTGAAAGTATGACAAAAAATTAAGATATGGAACCATTATGTTGTAATAATTTGATGAAGTTTCAATTCCTATTATTCATTTCAAGTAAAATTTAGTTTGTTTAAATTTAAAGAACAAATGACTCAAGCCTAAGTTGCACATTTTCTTGGATAGTGACGACAAAGGTCCTGAATGCAGTTGGATCCTACTCTGCGACCAGCATCATGCATTAACCTAATCCGAATTTCACTTACAAAAATAAGATATATATGATTTTTATTCTCTTTTTTTTGTAATTCTAACTGATGTATTGATCGGTAATTGAAAATTGTTGGTTGATAATTAATTAGAAAAGCATATTTATTTTTTCTGTATAAATATATTTATATCTCTTTTAGGTTGCTGATGATGTTAGACCAAGACTTGATGAACAGATTAGAACTGCTGCTTCGCGAGGGTTGGCAGGAGTATTGATTGCTGAGGGTATTACCATGGAAAGTACATGTACTTTTCAGATTTGCTCATTTCCGATTGGTACAGATATAAATGCTGGGGGAAATATTGCCAATGTTCTATGTATCGTTCGAAGAGTGCAGATGAATACTTGACAACAACTTGTTAAATAGATGCATAATGGATGTTCTTATATTTACTAGATTTGATGTTTACACTGATGGCAAATTTTGTTATATGAACATTGAAATTCCTGTTTGCGCATATGCAAAAAATTAAATTGGTCCCAAGTTTTTTCTTTTAATTTTCATACATCATTTTCTCGTTTGTCTAATTTAGGCACTTTATTTTAAAGTGCCTAGGACCGTTCCAAACGGCTTGATCAATACAATTTTTTCGTTTAAGATATTCTCAGTTTCTGCATACAACTAGAGTAATCTATTTAGAAATGCTTTTTTTCACATTGCATACACCTTAAATGTCACCCACGCTTGTAAAATACTTGGAGAGTTTTAAATTTTTACCCGGACTGATTCAAGATTGTGACACATTTTTCTTGACCCCATTCTTGATGTGTAATTTGATTTGATTAATAAAGTTTAATATTTTTGATTTAAATTTTGCTATGAAAGTTTATAAAAACATTGCAGAAAAACAGACTGAGTTTTCAAAATAAAAAGCTTTTGCCTTTGAATTATTAGCTGCGTAACATTAAATCTCCAGCTGTATGAGGTATTTTTCTTGCTAATTGAAATTCCCACAAATTTTATCCTATTTCTAATTACACTACCAATCCACTAGTTTTACCACTAGTGTTTTTGAATAAACTATGGATCCTTTCAAAAATTGTTGTAATGTACGGATTCAAGCGTGATTCAGCATCACCGAAATGCTGATTGTCTGCCATGATAAACTGAATCACTTTGTTTAGAAATAGAGGATAAATGTGGTGCACACAAAAAATCAATTTTATGCCTTGTAGGAAAAAATATGCTGAAAACAGCAGAAATGCATCAATATGTAGATTGCTAAAAATTAAGCAAACAACACAGGACAGAATAAATTACATATATGTAACTTCATCGTATTTTATTCATTCAGCCAAAGTAATCGCCCACCCTACCTCCTTTACTCTCATCTGCAAATGCTAAATTACCGCCTTGAAGGTTCATTTTCCAGTAATTGTAATACAAAATATAGTCTTCTAGCACTTTTTCCCAGATTTTTGACATAAGCAGATAGGCATTCGTTTCGGAATGGACCAAGAGATCGCGATGTGCTCGAATCCAGCCTTCTCTATTTTCGGGAAGAACTTCTTTTGTTGAAAAAAGTAATTGCAGTCTTAGAGCTCGATCTTCAAGGCGATTATTTACATCGCGAATATTATTTTTAAGTATTGTAACGCCGCTTGCAAGATAGTCTTGAAAATCTTGAATCTGAATATAAATAATATTTTATAGAGTAATCTTAATTTTGAATACATGATGTCAGAAAAGATAAAAGTAGCAATGATTGACAATTTAAGGATGCATGTATATTAGTAAATCGAATCTTCTATTTAAAAATAATTAAATATGTAATGGATGGATTAGCTTGAAAAAAAGCTTCATCTATTTAATCAATAATAGTCTATGCCATGAATACTGCCATGGCAATTATGTAGGTATACTGATTTTAAAGTGGTGCACATACTTTAATCCTGTGTGCTTCTGCAAAAGATGTTTCATTGGCGGGCAAGCATAAATCGCACCAATTTGTAAGTAGGTCCAGCTGTTCCTTGCTCTCATCAAGTACGCTGAGGATTTCTTCTGCCAGCTGGTAAACCTTTAAATATCATATGAAAATTGATGAGATGATAAAGCATTCATTGAAAAAACAACATCAACTCAGTATATATGTATTAATAAGTTTAACTTATTATATTTTCTGGAAAATTAAAGGTTGAAGTCAAAAAAATATTACCTCATTAGTTTGGAATGAATTTTCCTGCGTTATGCGATTATTAAAGTATTTAAACACTTTATTTCGCCTCTCTCGAGCGCTATTCTCGGAATTGAAAAGAGTAATACATCGATTATACTCTTGACTTCCAACTTCTCGAAATTTGGGAAATTCTTGCAATAGCTCATGGACATTTGATTCGTAAATCTGCAGATCAAAATTGATAAAGATGAGATTAAGACAAGATTAAGATTAAAGAAATCCGATTATCTATTATTTTTATGCTTATTAATCTCTGCTTACTTTTGCATCTACTTCATGTGTCAGAACTCTTCTAATTCTCTTAGGCTCAACTTCATCGGCACCAGCTGACATCTCACCACAGTCAGCAATGTCTAATTTTCGTTTGATCTCCGAATTCAACGACATCCTTCACCGAAAACACCGCAAAAAAAACTATGACATCTTCTAAACTTGAAAAATCCTGAAGAACTGTTCAGTAGCATGAGTACTACGATTTAACTCATTTTAATCTGTCTACAGACACTTAAAACTGTCATGTTAACAACTTGAAATTCTGGCAAAGTTTATAATTTTTACAATACTGAAAAAGATTGAGAATGTTATGATTTGGGCGGCATCACCATTCACAGTTCAAAAATCGTGGATCCAGATTACCATGTTGTCTCGTGTTAAAAAAGTGAGTCCTACGAAACTTGGAACTCAAGAATTTCTCAAGTTTAGAGGTATTCAGAATCAGTGCTCTTTATAGAAATGCAGACTATGTTAAGTTAGACCTAATATCACAGAAATGGTATTTCATAAATCGAGCGCATACATGTACAATGTTGGGAAAAAGTGCCGCAGTTTTTGCTCTTGGTGCTATTATATCTTCGTCGCAGTCAGAGGAATCCCAATGTAGTGTTTCCATCGGAAGTTACACCTTAAGTCCCGATAACGATAGCAGGAAAACAGATACATCTGATAAATCAGGACCATCCTCACAAAAGCCAAATTCGTGTCGATTATTCAATTCGCCTGGGTGGAGGATAAGTTGGAGATCAAGGCGACAAGAATGCAATGCTCTTCGATCCTGTGTATTTGTCGGAAGGTGATCACTTACTCTCCCTTCCTCCTAAAAAGCTATCTCATATTAAATCCTACCATCTCTAAAACTAAAATCCACGAAATATAGTTTTTTGTTAATCTTCTTTGGCGATTTTTTTATAAAGGAGCATTACTGGGACGTGTGTACCTCGAGATGTCTCAAAACTAGAGCTCGAGTTATATGGAAAAAATATTGATATTGATTCAGATGATTCCAGTTCTTCATTATTGCGGTTCACATCCAAAGAGGGCCAGGTATTTGGACATTAAGAATTTTTCCTTAATGTATGAAATGATTTGGAGCTCTTACGATATATTGATTCCATTGTGCATTTGTTGAATTCTTTCTCGTATTCTTTTTATCAAATATTTTATGCATGTAAAACTACGATGATTCAAGTAAACTAAATATATTTTAGATTTCGAGTTAAACATGAATAGTATATATATGCATATGGAATTACTTCTGCAAAGCTATCAGTAATTTAATTCAATCCGATAAATGAAATTCATGCAAAATGTCAAAAATTTTATTTAAATTTTGCTTTCTGATAAATTTGTAAGGAAAATTGGATTTTTTGCGCAAAAAAAGAGAAAATTTTCATATTGAAGGATTTTATTGGTACATGACAAAGGTTTAACTTTTACTTGATTTCTTTCTATATTAGGAAGCCTCAATTCGACGCCAAGAAACTGCTAAAGAGCTCTTAGAGACAGTTAAAAAGGACAAAGAATTTGACGACAAAGAAAAAAAAGACTACATTGAAAAGGTTCAATTCTTCAAATAACAAAAGACTTTGTCATCGTCTACAAAGTATTAATTCAGTCGTGCTTTTTTCAGGTTCGGACCTTGCTGGAAGTATTGGTAAGTGCAATTAAGTATACTTAGATATCACTATATGGTAAAAAATTGTATTTATTTGTGCATATGGAGTTTAATTCAAAATATCATTTGAATACAGGCTACATCCCGAATATAGCTTGCATCAATATATATAACAATTTTTTAATTGAAAAGAGAGTAATATCAATCAAGACAATAATTACTTTTAGTGGCAAGTTATCAAATTCAGCTTCAAATCTATTCTTTCTTATTTGTGCATATTCAGTGTACAGTCCTGCTTTAAAGTTCGATCATGTGCAGTTCGGCTTTTACAGCTCTATATGTAGTTGGGCTTCCACGGTTAATGTTTACTATATTCATGTATATAGAAATATCCAGTATGTATTTGTGCCTATTGCATGTGAATTAGGATGTAAATCCTGCAGCAACGGATCTTGCCATTCAGATTCTGAAAGAGGAAGGTGGGGATGCTATGCAAGCATATATTAGAGCTCAGGTTACAAGTCAAAATTGAACACAAAATATGCATATGTATATATTAAGTTTTTGATATTTTTCAGAACATGAGAGTATTATTTAAGATTATACGTCAATTTGAGTATCCCCTTATAAAATATTGAACAATAATTATATGAATGTTAATGGATAGTATTGAAATTGTATCATGTACTCTACTAGTTAATTTTACTATAAAAAATATATATGTTTAAAGCTAGGCATAGCTAGTACAATATCTAGCATCAGTAACAGTTTTATGATATTGTGATAGTAAAGTGCAGAATATATTCATATTTTGCTTTTAGTTGATTTGCCATTAAAATATGTATTAACTATTATCAAAAAGAAGGCTCTTTTGTTTATAAATTTCTAATATGTACCTTGTATATATCTTCGGAAGTTTTTGTTGGCTGGTACACATTTGCATATACATATTATTGGTTGCGTCATTTGTATCTTCAATATAATAGGGCATAATTAATATTCAGTAGTAATGTTATGCTACTTTTGTTCTATAGCTAACACTAGTATTTCTTTATCATGGGGGAAAATATGTATGTACTGCTGTCTATTCATCTTAAACTCATCCGTATTCATATCCGGAAAGCAATGATTTCAAATTTAATCTGACTTATACATCTAGCGTCTCCGCAGAAAGATGGATTAACCTTATGAACCCGTTCTCATTTATCAATAGAAATTATAAATATATCATAATGCTTCCTTTCAATGTGATTTTTTTGAAATTATTGATGATTTAACTAAAGGAATCATTTTTTTGTGGATAATTTTTGAAGAACTAGGAATTATTTTATTTGAAATTTTTAATTTTACAGTACTATTTAAAAAATAAACTTACAGAGTCGTTTTTTTCATTTTAAGTTGCTAGCAATAGCTGCCGAAGAGATGCAAAAACAACAGCAAGACCTCCAAAAGGTATATTAAAAAGTGGCTAAATTTGTCATTAAAATTGACTGTTTACCATATTTTAAATGATATATATATCTTTGTTCCTTCTCAAGAAAGTGTTCATTTAATTTGAAGTTCTTTTTGTTTTTAAAGTTTCCTTTGACGGCACATGTTGTGTGCTCATGTTAGAGTAGTTTCAGCTCACATTTTTACAAAAGCTTGTTTACTGGTACAACATTTGTTACCTCATGGTTTATATAAGTTCTCTATAAGCTGCACCATTCTTGACGAATAAACGATGAAAAATTGCTCTATTGAAAGTTATTATAAAAAATTGTCTTGAAGATGGTAATCAAAGTCACACATTAAATTGATATTTGTTTATACATTCTTTGTATTTTTTTGTGGTAAAATAAAATACTGATTTTCCTAACTTTCTACATCTTGCCCTTATATTCATATGCACCATAATTTTGATTGGCTTAGAGTGTGCTCAGTGACCCGATCTGAACTTATTCCCTGGCGTTCGAAATATTTTTTTTGTCGAAATTTGTCATTCTCATTGGATGGCACTTATTACAAACAGAGTTACTGCTTGCACCATTAAAGAGACTCATTAAGATACTGAATGTTTCATATTTTTGCTTGATAATTTATGGCTTTTATTACATATTCATGTGCAATGTACTCCGAATAAATCGAATTTGTTGGAATTACTGCATTAATGTTACATCTGAAATTGATGTTACAATCTGAATATCTGAAGCGGAACATGGATGCAATACAAATTTTTTTTCATTTGTTATCAGTGAAGGCTTGCTCAAAGTAAATTCGTTTTTATTGTGAAAAAGTCGAATTTTTCATTTTCCCTATAATTTTATTGTCAGTTTGCAAAAGGGACTATAATGGAATTAATCGAGTCGCCAGATGCTCCGCAAATGCTTGCCAGACTGTTCAAAGAGCCTTCGATGTGTAAAACTGTAAGGTACTTATATTTAAAATATTGTTTTTCAAAATTTTTTATGATTTAAACTTAATTCTTAATAATTTTACAATTTGAAGGAATGGTGCTCAAATTGCTCTGGAACATCCTTATGTGGAGCAAAAAATAACTGAGCTTACGGATTGGCTCATTAATGAGTACTTACTAGGCAATGGAGAGGCTGCGAATTGGACTGTAGATGAAACTGCAAAGGAAAGATTTTAATTCTTTTTCTATGGAGAAGTATACACTGACATATAATAGAATCACATTTATTTAAAAATCTAATCTATATACGTGATATAATGAATTCACTTTTACAATTTATCTATAGCAAATAAATAAAAATCTTATGTTCAAGTTTTGCTTCTGATTCCAGATATCAAAAAACGGATTTGACGAATTGATTCGGTGGCCCCAACATATTCATTATGTTTGAAGTTTATTGCATATGTAATTACAGTTTTTGCTGATTTTTTAGTTTTATTTGTTGCAGTTGATTGGCTGGGTCTTAGAACAAGGTTGGACAGAGGTAAAGCAAATAATGATTATTTTTTTCTCCAAGTTGAGATTGAATGTAAATGAAGCACTGAGAGAGAGAGAGAGAGAGAGAGAAGGCTGAATGATACATAATATTGAAGTGCACAATATACTTCAACATAGAATTGTTCAAGAAATTTTTGCTGGAAGTGCATTTTCAAATAATGGCTAATATACTAAATTGTATACTACACTAGTCTATATAAACAGTTATAACTAGGTATGGCTAGCGATGTCTTTTATTGTATCAATATGTGCTATAAACACTTTCCTAGGAATCTTTGGCTCCACTTCTCACTTGGATCCTGAGTCCTGAGGGTGGATTAGATGAGTCAGTCCTTATATCTGTTCACAAGGCTATATTACTGCTGCCTCCTATTCTTGATGACACAATGATTTGGGCAGTAGATGAAACGTTGAAAGGGGATTATTATAAGGTACTTTTGTTTAACTTTTAGTAATGCTGAATTTCGGATATAATTAATCTATTGGGACCACCGAATGAATGTTATATTTAAAAATCTGAAGTTGAACTTGGCACAAGATGATTTTTTCGTTTATTCATTATATCTGAAAATTCGTTAAAATTGAATTTTCTATGTTCAATGTTTACCGTAAAATGTTAAAATTCTTGGCTAAATATTAGCTTTTAGAGCTGCTCAGCATTTTTATTTTTTATAAAACGGCATTCTTTTCCTTATTTAAATTGAATATTAGAAAAATTAGAAAAAGATATACTTTAAATCACAAGGAAATAACTTTCTTCGATATTTTGCATGAATATTATTTATAAATATTTTCCAACTTAATGTAACCCTACAAACTATATTATAATAAAATGATTCAAAACTGTTGAGCTAATATTTCCAAAGTTAGAAAAAGATTTTTTAAATTTTTTAATTTGATAGCTTGAAGTGGGTGCATATTTACTATTATGTTACTATGCCTTTTTTACTATTACAAGGACTATGCGAAAAGTGTTCTAATTGAAATGCTTAAATCTCGGGGTGCCCAAGAAGCAGCTAATGCAAAGGTTGAAATTCATGTGCATGACACTTTGGATAAAACTTTCAGTAGTGAAGATTGAAATTCACTATGCATGTATCACTTTCCAGATACGTGGCAAAATTTATTTATGTGTAAAAGAAATTTATTCCTATCATTTTGAAGATATATTTCATTTATTCTATTATACGGTGAGTTTGGATCGTGGAATTTGCCTAAAATCAATGATTTTCCGGTCTATTCGCGAAATAAGTTTAAAATAGTATTCTTTGAACATTATTTTATATGTATGTGTTTTGATAGCTGATTTGACAACTTTTGCATAAAACTGGGCGCAATGTACATGTTCCGAATCAGTGGCAACGCCAGGGATTTCTCTAGGGGGATGGCTTTTAACTGTCCTGATAAAAATTCCATAGCTTCGCCCTGGGTGCAATGTACTATACAAGATACAATCCAGCTGGAAAGTAATATTTTTTTAACAAAGTAACTGGACATAATTTCTGTGCTAAAAAAATATATGTCAAAGCTAGTTCACTTGAAAACAATTTCGTCACATCATTTTTGATGTACAGAAATATCAGGTCAAGAAGCCCTTCTTCGTTGGTGTTGCTGAATCATAAGATCCTGTTTCAATATTCTTCAATACCAACAACATGTACTCAACACTTGTTATACTGACTGGCAGGGTTAAATTTAGTATTGTCAATTGAAGTAGTTCAGAAAATCATCGGTGACATGACCAATTAGGCATTTTAAAAAGTCCATTTGTCTCCTTTATGATTAAAACGTGATGTTTATTCAGTGCAATCCACTATTTTTTGCCTTGTCTCCCTACAAGAATTTTGAAACTTGTTAGTCGTCAAAAGTGTTGTCGCAATTACCAAGATGCATTTCGAGAAAACAAAAAAATTGAATATGTTACTTCCAGTCGCACACTTTTAAATAAATGCCATACACAGTACTTTTTCTGCAGTAACTACTACTCAGTCAACCCAGTGGGAGCTATGTCATCAGGTCTTCCCAGTATGGCCTCCACAATGGTTTTCTCATTTGTCTACCTTTCTTAAGTTTCCCCATCACTTTGTACCACTTTACAGGCTACCATATCCAACATCCCCTCCCCACTATTCTCTCAACAATGTGAAAAGAAACCTGCTTTGGACCTGAAAAGAGCTAGAGAAGTCCAACTATAAACAGTACATTTCGGTTGAGAGCCCATAGTAATGGTGAAACTAGAAACAGTACGGTAAAAGAAGAGGATGCACCTCAGAAGGTAATTAAGAGAGATGCCTAAGAGAGCAAGGTAGAGTGCCAAAAGGAGACTGTAAGAGGGTGTATGATGATATACTAGAGACCAGCCAGATGTACTTCCCCACCCTCAAATACTACGGGATGATTGTCGAAACCCAGTGCATAAACTATATGTGTAACTCAGGTACTAAAAAATATGAAACGCAAAGCAGAAAAATGCATAATAATATATGCTATCAGTTTGTATCATGTGCTGCCAAGATTTAATTTCGACAACACAATTAAGACGAGCTATTTACATACTAGTTGAATCTAAACAAAAATCACCAAAACAAATATAAACTCAAGTAAAAAACACATTATAATCTATTCCTAACAATGATCAAACCAGGTGGTCTATGGGGGGATTAAGAATATTGGGTGAGTACTAGGAAGAGAATAAGGCTATAGGAAGGTGTGCAGGAAATTGGGGGAGGCATAATTTTGCTAGGCGCGGCTATGCTAGGTGCGGCTATGCTCGGTGCAGCAGTAGTGGTACTAGAGACCACATATATATATATATATGTGCTTGATGGAGTGCAAAATAGAGTGTATGATGGTTCACAAAGAGCAAGTATTGCCAAAGATAGCGGAGGGTATTGTTGGAGGTGGCCAATTTGGTGTTTCAATGCTAGGTACAGCTGTGGCATGAGAGCAAATTTAGCACAAGCATGATGGAGCGCTGTAGAAAGTTTGGTATGATGTCTGCTCAAAAGAATGATTGAGGAAAAACAACAACATAGAGGTGGTGACTAGATTCCAGCGCAAAAGTCTGAAGAGGCATTGAGTAGCAGTGGATGATGGCTTCTCAATGGAGCACCAGGAGAACAGCAGCTATGAGGAGTGAAAAGGAAAGCTTATTTACAATGTATCAGCTACCATGGACTTAACGTGTTAATTCTAGCTTTGTCTGCAGGCTCATAATTTGTTGAAAGTGATGATGTAAAATACAAGAGAATTATAAAAGAGTGAATTACATTTATATGGGTAATTATAGCCGAGTTAAGAAGATATATGGAACATAATAGCCTGAAGAATTTTTCCAACCAAAAAGTTTGTCAGTACCTTTATCGCTATCAAAGTGTTGTGCTTAGTAACATCTTTTTCTGATAACTTTGGCAATAAAACCATAAATTGCATTGATGGCGTTTAAAATATGATTGGAGCAACAGTCATTTTTATAATAAATGCACCAATAAAAGTCAATGACGTTCTGGGAGGTATTTTGTTCAGTGTCTAGGCATTAAATTCATGATATCTGTGTTGCACTACTTTCCTTTGTTAAGAATGCTCCGTAGCACAACTCGACAATAAAATTTAACTCTCATATCCTGACTAATGCTAAGGCAGTCAATTCATCGGTTAAGATGTCGACACTTATGCAATCGCCAAAAGATCGCAGCAGGCTCACTTTCAAATCGTGCCCATTTATTCAATGAACAAAGTAATATGTGCGAAACAAATGAGCTAACAATGGATAGTTTTGCTTTGGATCTAAAAATTCCATTGACTCCAGTTCTAAGCATTGTTGAACCAAGCATGTCGCCAACTTGGCCTGTTTATCGCGTGCTTCTCACCGACGGTACCATCGCAGAAGGCGCTATCGAACCAGTAATTAATTCTGAGACTCTCATTCGAGTTCTGAACTTTATGATTCGAGTTAGAGCGATGGATGATATATTTTACAGCGCGCAGCGTCAGGGACGAATGTCGTTCTATGCAACTTCAACGGGAGAAGAAGCTATACAGATAGGAAGTGCTGCAGCTCTGGACATTAACGACATGATTTTCGCACAATATAGAGAACCAGGCTTACTAATGTGGCGTGGTTTCCCAATTCAGGTGAAAATAAAATTCCCACAAGCTCACTTTCATTTTATATATATCTAGCCACTAGGCCAAATTTAAAATTGAACATTTTTTAAATTATGTTGGATTGATTTGGTATTTCAAGTCAAACTGTAAAAGTTTATAATAATATTTTATATTCCAAATTAATTTTTCATTGTTTGAAAAGAAAAAATAAACGGTAGAAATAATGCACTGAAAAAAATAAATTTTTGGATTAATTTTTTCAACATTTTCTAAAATCTTTTGAACCTTCAGAGGCAGTAGTAATCGTTGTCAAAGCAATGCTGGATAAGATATATGTGACTTTATGACAATACTTGTTCATATTTGTAGAATGTAAGAGTGATAATCCAATGGTAAGGAAAACGATAAAGCTTCCTACCCAAAAATTTGTAAATGATTGTCAAAATATAAAACCCAAAAATAAATTTTTGCTGGTTGTTAAACCCAAAAATAAAAATGCTATTTGCTCATTCCAAGTTGAAAACATAAATTATTGTAATAAATGGGAAATTTTGTTCCCGTATCTCAACCAATGCAATATATAAGCAATATTTTTTGCTGAATACTGAATAATGTGACTTAGGGTGCGAGAGTGGAAGATATAATGATGTTTCAAAATATAGGATATTAGATGGTTCCTATGCATAAATACATTGCTCATTTTATATATGAATATCAAATGATACAATTTCCTTTTAATTCTACACAAAGAACAGTGCAATCCATGTTTGAATTTGGTCAGATTTGAATGGTTCTAATCTTTTTAGCACATCTAAAGTTCATGCATTCCTGTGCATAATTATAAATTGCTATAAGTTGGTACACGGATAATATATACTGAGTGCCAAATAATACTGTACAATTTTGCAAAATATTAAGGGTGGAATATAATTTGTATGTGCTAATAATAAGTTTTTTCAATGTACCAGTACTGCAGACTCCACTCGATTTTACATAGGGTCATTGAAGCAAAGATATTTTTTGATGTTGCGACCCAATATTGTTACAATACAGGGATTTGCTGACCAGTGTATTGGAAATGTGGATGATTTTGGTCATGGTCGACAAATGCCTGTACACTATGGCAGTCGCGATTTGAACCATATGACAATTTCCACGCCTTTAGCTACGCAGATACCGCAAGCAGTTGGAGCGGCATATGCATTTAAGCAAAAGGGATTATCACAGGTAAGTATCTCGAAATTTTAACAAAAACTTGTTCAAATTATTAGTAATTTCTATAGATTAGAAATTGTGACTGTAGACTTTTACTGAACATCGTAATTTTTTTATACGATAATACAGCGTGAGCATTGCAATGGCATTGGAATATTTGACGCATATTCTTTATTTCTCTTGATCAGAAAGCTGACAATTATTGTCAGTATTTGCACTATCTTCTTCTACCAAACGCAACTTCAATAGGTTTTGATGTGCTTGAATAGTATCAACTGAGGGTTCAATTAAAAATCAAATGTAAAATTTTTTAGTAAGTGATGCAATTAGTAATTACAAAACTTTGTTGCTCTGCATAATATTCTTTTGTGGTTGAAATCGTTTTTTCCTCAGTGAGGGTTGTATTCGAGTAGTAATTTCACAATTTTTTTAATCTTACGAGAGTTTGGTTGTAGCCTGTAATGAGGTTGAATTTTAATACTATTACATTAGATAATATGGTTATCTGTTAAAAGCTATCAACTTCAAAGCAATTCAAACATTAGCTGTTGGACTTGTATTTGGAGGAAGAGTAAGTAGATATGAACACTCTATAATATTTATTTTTAACCTTATGCATAAAGTTATACATGCTCATATTATGTGTTATCTTTGCTGATATTAAGATACCGATTTGCTTTTTTGGTGATGGGGCTGCTAGTGAAGGGGATTTTCATGGGGCACTGAACTTTGCAGCTACATTAGAATGCCCCGTAGTATTCTTGTGTCGAAACAATGGATACGCTATAAGTACTCCTACAAAAGAACAAGTATGCAAAAATTTTACCCATTTTCTGCCATATCTTTCATATAGGATATTTTTGAATATACTAACAAAATAAACTGATTTTTATTTTTCATTTTTATCTTTGAACTTGATGAATATTAATATATATGCTGTTGATAGGGATTTGATTATTTGTATTAAGATTTACCATGATATTATCAAAGTTTAATGCATATTTCATGGCTAAGTGATATTTTCGTATTGATTTTTTTAATTTTTCCACTTGTGTCTCAGATTTTCTCTTATGCCACACGTTATAATTCAATTAAGACTCAATAAAAATTTTCAAAATGAACTTTTTGTATTAAAAGTGCTCTTTGATTTAGCTTCACTTATTCCTATTGGTTAATTCTGGTGGCAACTTTTGAAAAGAAGCATAATTTATTTTAGCGCATTTTCAAATTTTATAGTTTTTCCAAATTTAGATTTCTGATGGATAGAACTGACGCTAATTCATAGCTGGCACTGCAATAGGTTTGCAAGACCCTGAGATGAAAAAATTTGAGATTTTGATATAGTTGGACCTTTTACAAATGTGAAGAAACTTTTTATTATCACTTCTGTAAAAAACTCAGGTCAATTATGAATAATTTTCCTGTTCAGCTGATAATATAAAGTCTCTCTCGTGACGCTGCTTATACGAACAGTCATTTTTATAAAAACTTGATGATTTCTGCAAATAAATGTACAGTACCGCGGTGACGGTATAGTGTCACGTGCTGCCGGATATGGTATGGCAGGTATACGAGTTGATGGGAATGATACCCTAGCAGTGTATGCTGCGACTAAGGAAGCACGCGCCTTCGCTCTGTCACACAATAAACCAGTGTTGATTGAAGCTATGACATATAGAGTAGGTCATCATTCCACTAGTGATGATTGGAGCAGGTAAGGAACAAAAAGTGGTGAAAAATTAGAATTTACAATTAAATGATTTTAAATCTTTTAAAACCTTTCGAAACTTATTCTGAAATTTGAATTTTCAGCGAAAATAAGCTTCGTACAGTGAACTTCGTGCATGATGAATTTGCGTTGAAATTTTTACATGCAAATATATTTAAAAAGTCATATCCAGTCAATTTTCTTGGATATAAAGAATTTTTGGTAGTTCTGATATGTTTGTTTATTATTCTAAAGTTCACTCTATGAGCTGAAAAGTCTCCGAGGCACGCTATAGGCTGTTCAAATCTTCTATCACTCTTGATGTGTTTATTATCCTTAAAGTTTTTTTGCTTAAATAGAATGTTCGCCACATTTGTCAATAAGTTCTATAGGCGTTAAAAAAGGAAAAAAAGGCTAAAAAAATTATACTGAATCAGAGTTAATTTCCCATCAAAACTGATCTGTCATGTTTTTTATTTCTGTTTTTACGCAATATTTAATTCATCTTTATGGCGTGAAAAGTCCATTTTATTTGAACCAATGGTTGACCTTTTGAATTCCAGAACATTTTTGGCGAACTTTAAGAATTTTTCATAAAAAATCGTCTATCTAACTGAATTTAGAATTACATCACTGCCTTTTCATAATCAAGAATTGAACAAACTTTTATGTCATCCATTATTTGTTGTAGTTATCGTTCGGCTGATGAAGTAAAACCCTGGCAAGAAGAAAGAGATCCAATCAATCGATTATCAAAGTATTTGACACGCAAAGGCTATATTAATGAATTTGAAATACAAAAGCTTGTGGGTTTGGAACGAGGCTCTGTTATGGCTGCTCTTGAGGTATTTGTGTGCATATAATGTAACCTTGAGGTTAAGGTTTCAGTATTAATTTTAGTGGGGTTATTTAAGAAGGGATAAAAAGTGACCTTAATCGAGTCAGAGCTTTAGGGGGAGGCAGTGGTACTCAAGAAAGGTTTTCAATAACTAGTAGGGTATATTTTCATATTTACACCACTGTGAGGCAACAAAAAATCTTGCACCACTGATAAAAGGGTCAATATTCTACTTTGTCGAACGGCACAGGAAGATTCTTTCAATAAAATTATTCTTTTTGAAAAAAATATTGACCACTTTCAATGGTAGTGCAGAATCTTAATCATTGATAGACTTTTCAAATCATCAAAAACATGAATAAAGAACTTATTTCGAGTATATATTTGAATCGTATTCAAGATAAAAATGTTAACTCAAGTATAAAATTAGATTTGATAAAACCATCAATTTCATTTCTCTAATGTTATTGCTTTATCAGCAAATTAATATTGTGGTTAGACCTCTGGAGCTCAATAATAAAAATAATACAGGATGCTCAAAAATTAATCAGGTGGTCTCAACAGGATTGTTATATCTAAAGATTACTGCATTTCATGTATAATTTTAGGAAGCCGAGAAAAAAGACCGCCCACCACTTTCCACAATTTTTGAAGATGTGTACTGCGAAATGCCGCCAAATTTAAGAGAACAGCAGAATGAACTCCTCAGGCACCTTAAAAAGTACCCTGAACAGTACCCCCAAAAGAAGTAAATTCTATGTCAGAAAGTTTCTCAATATTTTATAAAGTTGAGATTTGAATTAAGCCTTCAACTAATGAGTATTTTCTTTACTCATTTTTTGAGTATAGTGAAAAAATATAGAGTTTTATTCATTACTGCATATGTGCCTGCAATAATTGTATGCTGGTACTTGAGATTTTTATTGCTTTTTGATCATGCTTTTGTGCGTACAAAACAAGCTAATTGACTTTAAAAATATCTTGGAATGAAATTGAAAGGACAAGTTCCTTCTGCAGTTTTTACTGCCAGCTAAACTGGAACGAATATTTTTATGCAGCATACTTTTTTGCTTGGGCTTTTCATGGCTTGTTTTAAATCTTACAAGGGTATATGTGCTCTTATTTTGATTTGAAGGAAATTTAAATAATGGAACATAAGCAAAGCAGTAAATTTATTAAGTTCAATTCAATAGCTAATTTTAACTAATTATTTCTGAAAGGTTTTCTTTCGTATATTTTTGCGAAAGGTTTCTTTTATTCGACTGTTTTGGTTCTGAAAGGTCTGATTTAAATCAATTATTATATTGGCTGATAGTAAATTTGTGAATTTCAGGAATCCGTTCTCTAAATCATTTGTGTAGCACATTGTGGTACCTTTAAACAGCAAACTAGATGATGCTAAATTTGGTGAGAACTGATTAAAGAGATTGATTCTAACATTCAAATGCTCTGTGTGAACAGACATCTCTTGACGTGAAATAACATTACATCATATTGTATGTCGGCGTCCTGCTGAGAATCTTAGAAAGAAGGAATGATAATACAAAATAAAGCAAGGTGGCTTCAACGAAACAATTTGCATTATTTTACTTTAGGAAAGGTTTGTGCAAGATCAAAACTGAAATGCATTAGCAACAGACGAGTAGAAACATTGACAAACTTGGTAAAAGGCCTAGAATAGTTTTCATTCATTAAGTTAATGAACAGAGAAATATGGGATATATCACACAAATTGGCACCAAATTATTCCACTGCATTAGATACCTTAAATAAAGCAAAATCTTGTCATTTGGTTTCAGATTACTAGTTTATGGCTGGTTTTCAATGTGATACAGAACCTTCTGATATGATTATCAAGCATTGCCTGTCAAATGTGCAAAATGGATAATTCACATTAGACAAAATTTTAGCATTCCTTATGATATGTAGGCTGCACTGTGCTGCGATAGACTTCTAATCTTGTGATAAGAAAATTTAGCAATACTATGACATTGGGAAAAGTACTTTTAGCAATCAATATACAGCATTGCATCTTGTATTTGTACTAAATAAAATTTAATTACAAAACTTCAACAAATAAACTAAAGTATGAAAGTGCTGAATCAGTGAAGATGCTACTTGGATTATGAAAAAAATTATTTTTGATATGCTAATTAAGGGACAAGGTATTTTGTCTTAATCACCACATGTTACAATTGAAAAATATTTTCTTCCGTAACTCCATTTCTGGTCCATTTGTACTACAAATTTTAATACGCAGTGCAAAATAGAAAAATAAGCAAAGACTGAAGATTTCTGCTGTATTTACTGCTCCTAAGTAAATCCAAGCTTGCCTCAATACTGCATTCATTAGGTGTTCACTAAAAATGATTCTGCACATCTAATCTTTTGGGCAACTTCAATCAAACAGTATCTTTCAAAATTTGAATCAAAAGTCATTGGATTTTTATTTTTAAAGGTTGATTGCCTAATTATAGAAAAAATTTTTGACATGTACTTCCAGTTACATTACTTCTAAGAATAAAACATTATAAATCGAAATTGAATAATAAGTGTAGAGTACTTTGTTGACGGAACCATGATGACTCGATGCCTGGGCACTTTTCTTATTCTCAGTGCCTCAATCTAGCAATCAGTACAGAAAATATTATCTCTGAATCAGCGCAGTTGAGAGCCAATTGATCTGAAACAAGTGATTTCAGTACCATTAATCTGAACCAGTGCATTAGCCGCCTGCTATTGTTCACTAATATGAATATGGGTCAGGACCGTTGAAGCAGTAATGGGAACTGTAACCGATATATCGATGATTTTGTGAAGGTCTTGACAAAATATTTGGACCGGATCAGTTCGAATTATAATTCTGAGCTTGCTGATGTGGCTCTAATTTTTATTTGAAAAACGTTACGCACTAACTCAACTTGATTCTTGAATATGCTCTTAAAATAGCGATCTAGGCGATATGTTATAAAGAATCTTCATTGCTAATAATTTTCTGGATAGCTTTCTAATGTCGGGAAATTTTGTAACAAAGTATTTTCTTCGTGTCGCATGCGGTCAATCAAAATTTAAGCGCCTTCAGAGCACGGCAGCAGCGCTGGTACCAGATCATGTATTTCATAGAACTGGCGAAATTTCGCCGCAATGTGATACATTTGCTGGTGGGGTCAATCTTCCACTTACTACCCATCTTGAAATAGTATCCCCAGAAAGTTATCCTGTATGGCCCGTTTTTCGAGTGCTTGGCACTGATGGTATGGTTCTTGATGACACCGTTGAGCCCGAATTAGATGCAGTTAGAGCTATGCAAATCCTATATTGCATAATTCGACTAAGAACAATGGATAAAATATTCTATAGTGCACAGCGTCAAGGAAGAATTTCATTCTATATGACTTCGACTGGAGAAGAGGCAACGCAAATAGGTAGTGCCGCAGCGTTGGACTATAATGATATGATTTTTGCTCAATACCGAGAACCTGGGATTCTTATGTGGCGTGGGTTTCCACTTCAGGTTTGCTCCCACATTAAAGATTATCTACATAAAGTTTATACTCTCATCCTATATAGAAGTTATACTTGAAATCTTGCCATATTCTTCAAGAGACTGGTGATTCTTGTCTTACAGAAAAAAGTAAAAAAAACATCATTTGATTTACTCAACTCTTCAACGAAAAAATATTTACTTCTATGTTTTGTACCTTTTGAGTACTTATCAAAAATTTAGACTCGTTTATTCAATATTCTGACCATTTTCTTGCAGAACTTTGCCGATCAATGTTTCAGCAATGTAGATGATTTAGGGCAGGGCCGACAAATGCCCGTTCACTATGGGAGTCGTGCATATCATTATCAAACGGTATCATCACCACTTGCGACTCAGATTCCTCAGGCCGTCGGCGCAGCCTATGCACTTAAACAGCAGGGGCTGCCGCAAGTTTGTCTCATTTTAAACTACTTCGGATATATCTATAAAATGTTTATACAAAATTTCAGATAGTGTTTTCAGCATGAATATATTCTATAAGTGTTAAGAAACTCGTGAAAACATTTTGATATATAGAACTTGTATGCATTTTTGATGCACACCCCAATAAATATATATAAATTTCAGATTATATCTTAGTCCCAATTCTTTCATCATGCATTTGTACTTCGTTACTGGATGACATCAACGAGGAAAAAATGTCAAGTTCTTTTTCTGCATTCAATTCTAGCTCAATTTAAAAACTGATGGCTACCATATGTACATATATTCTTAGATATCTGTCTGCTATTTTGGGGATGGTGCTGCTAGTGAAGGTGACTTTCATGCAGGTCTAAACTTTGCTGCTACTCTAAACTGCCCCATTATATTTATATGCCGAAACAATGGATATGCTATTAGCACACCAACAAAAGATCAGGTGATGTAAAAGAAAATTATTTCCATTTGTTTTTAAAAAGTAACTAAAAAAGCTATTTCGTGCCAAGTCCAGCTCAAGATTTTTGGATATAAGGAATAATTTGATGGTTCCAACAAATTTGCTATACCAGAAGTTTACTCGTAATATTCACTTATATCTTTGTTCAATACTATGCAGTACCGCGGTGACGGTATAGTGTCGCGTGCTGCTGGGTACGGTATGGCTGGTATACGAGTTGATGGAAATGATACCCTAGCTATGTACGCTGCAACCAAGGAAGCACGCGCCTTAGCCCTGGCGCACAATAAACCAGTGTTGATTGAAGCCATGACATATAGAGTAGGCCATCATTCCACTAGTGACGATTGGAGCAGGTGATTTTATCATTTCCTTGTATATACATATATTTATCAATATTTGGAGCTGCTTTAAGATACATTAGATTGAATTTCAATGAATATGTGCTAAATAACCATATTTAACACTTATATATTTGTATATATGCACATCTAAAAGTTCAAGGTGATGCAGCAATCTAAATTTATTTTTAAAATGATCTGGAGATGTCAAGATTATATTAAACATTAGTTGTCCGAAAAACACTTACAAGTAGGGGTTCAGGCTAGACATTAGTCATTTGAGAAGCGCTGAATACCTTGGGAAAACTGTCAACTAGATCCATGTTAGATTTTTTACACATTTAGTAGCAAAAATGTGAAAACTAGCTAATGGTTTCTTCTCATGAATTATAATGCAGTTATCGATCGGCTGAAGAAGTGAAACCATGGCAAGTTGAAGGAGATCCTTTGTCGAGATTGTTAAAATATATGGTAGATAAGGGTCACTGTGATGAATATCTTGAGCAAAAACTCATTGATATGGAACGCATAAATGTTATGACTGCTCTAGAGGTACCATTTTTTTCTCTCTATTGTAAGATGATTGATATTTACACTTATAACCTTAGTTTTTTTCATTGTTTAAAGAAAACTGAAGTAATTCAATATCTATGTACAATTGATGTTCCATAAATCTATGACCCACAAAATGATATATTCTATAACTGTGGATAGCTTACCACTCCAACAACTTTTGAATCCGATATACTTGATGAACTAATATTATTGGTATAGCCAACTGTATCAGTGTATGGCATATCAACTGTAATGTGTAGCAGTAATTCTAAAAAATCTCTATAATTCTGTAGTAATTCTTTTGAAAAGTAATTTTTTAATATTTCAGGCAGCGGAGCGTAAGGGTCCCCCATCATTATCCACCATGTTCAAAGATGTATACAGCAAAATGCCACCAAATTTAATTGAGCAGGAAGAACAGTTGTTGCAGCATATGCAAAAGTATCCCGAAAAATATTGAAACTGTATGTAAGGAACATTAAAAATTGTATATAGAATCTGAATCCTCGATAGCAATAGTATGTACATGACTTGAACGGAAAAGGAATTGAACACTGCATATTATTTAAGATGGCAAGCAATCTGGTCCATTAAAATGATGTTCATAGCGATCAACAATTGTTCAAACTGGATATCTATTTGTTTGTATATTTATTTTTCCTCCTATGTGACAAATTGTGATAAATTTTTTTGTTAGGTTATTCCAAGAACTCTAAATTTGTGAATTTTTTTCTGACTTGAAATGTCAGAAGTGAAAAAATTTTGTGCGAGTCGTATTATTAGTGTGATTTATGTAATATCAGAGTCGAATTTACTTCCCTTAAACAGCTTATAGAGGCAAAAGTATGATAAATTAATCCAGTATTCTTAATTGTAGATATTTTGGGGCTGATTCTTAAGGCACTGCATTTTTTTCCATAAAATAATTTCTTTACTTGAAACACTAGTAATATCTTTCTTAGAAAAATTTAAAATTTTGCAAGGAAGTATGCCATCATGATTGATGATTAGACACTTTTGAAGTAGTTTTTATACGTTGAAAGGACTGGAGTTTATAAAAGTGTATATATAAATGATTCCAAATTCCTTAATTAAGTAGAAGGAAGGAAAATATTATTATTCATTGAAAATATTGCATGAAAGTACAATATTAGAAATGAGGTTGGCTATAAAAAATGGATTGTGGTGAGAAAAGTTGGTAAAATATAAAGGGGTGTACAGTGAAACCTACTAAGTGGAACACCTGTCTGTTGGACAATTTTTAGAACGTATATTCCCTTTTTTGATCTTATGAACCTCTTTAACATGAACACATTCACATATATTTTTTAAAAATCTGCTAAATCTTCTGTAGACTAGAAATATTAGGTGCGTAATTTCATGCTGTTTCAAGGCTGTACGCTGAAGTAATTTGAACACAAGATCTGCAGAGATTTATTTGAATCTGAATACGACCATTTTCTTAGAGTAAATGTGTAAGTCTCGAGCAATTCCGTGAACGGAAATGAAGGAACTTGATCTCAATGGAAAACGTGATTTGCAAGATGAGTCAGATGAAGTTAAAGGAGGAATCATTTACTTGATCAATGCTGAAAGCTCTACTCAACATGGTATAGATACATATTATCAAGCTGCTGAATTGAATGATCTTTGATACTTCCAGAAGCAAGATGAGGATTGCACATAATAAAATCCAGACTGGTTTCTGTTTGTGATTTCTTTTATAAAATAATAATGATCAATGAAAATTCTGTGAGCCTTAGAGATGTATGCATATAAAATATACTCAAAACTGGATCGACAACTTTTTAACTCATTGTATAACGGGAAAATTAATATTTGATCAAAACCTCGCTTGATCCGAAAACCTGCTTAAGTGAAACAATTTGTTATCCACCACAGAGTGTTTGACTTAGCTCTCACAGTATCTTATACTTTCACAAAAACTTTTTTATATATTGTCAAAACATTTCATTTCATCTATTTTTCATCTCAGTTCACCTCATTTCCGTCCAAAAATTCTATAATTTCAGATATTTCGTGTGAGCACTCAAGAAACAAACAGAATAATCAAAAACAAATATTTTTCTTTCCAACATAATGTACCAGTTATTTTAGTACTTCTTTCCTGTCCAAGGTGATACAAATTCAATTTCACCCGTTTTCGTATTAACTTGCATCTTCTTAATGTTACGCAGTTGCTTCTTGGACATTGTTTTTAACTTATGGGTTTTCGATATCGTTTGATAGCTACTATTCTTCAACTCATTTTGAGCTTTGCGTTTTTCTTGCTCTAATTTTGCTAGCTTTTTCGCTTCAATCTCAGCTTTAGTGGCATTCTTTATTTCTCTTTCCTTTTCTTTAATTAACATTTTTTGAGTTCGTCGATCCATTTTTTTCTCCCAACTACTTCCTAACATTTTCGTTCCTTCTATACGTTGTTTGATGGCCTGCTGTGAATGAAACCGGCTCTTCCAAAAGCGACCACTCACATTTTTTCCTAGCAGAGGCTTAATATGTGATGGTATTAGCTGTTTAGGTTTATCTTTTTGCGCTGCATAGTTTTGAGCAATAAATTCCGGTTGAATTTCATTTTTGTCTTTGTCGAAATTGGCAGGGCTCAAATTAGTCAAATTATTTGGACTGTTCTTGCTATGCTGAATCTGTTCAGCTTTTTCGCCCATAGATATTTCTACTTCTACCGTATCGTTGGCTGATACGTGTTGAACTATTTCATTGTCAGCTAGTCGATCAGTTGTTGCAACATCGGAGACATCATCCATAGCATCATAAACTTGTGTAACATTATTATAGCAACTTTTTTCTCTTTTTGAGGTAAGATTTTGGGTTTTAGCACCTTTTGAGCCTCGCACACAAGTTATAGATTTTTGAATTCCTATTTCGTCGTCATGCAACATATCAGCTGCAATTTCGATAGGTTTATTTTCATTACAGCTTACAAAATTCTCGATATGCTTGACTTCGTTGTTAATAGCTTCAACTTGGGAGTCTCTCTCGGTTTCATTTAAAACATCTGATTCCAACAATATAGATTTATCTGTATTGAAGTTCATCCTATTTGCTACTTGTTTGATGCTTCTGCCAGTTGTCTTTCTTGGGGTCATACTACAAGCTCTAGTACTAATCTTCGAAATTTTCAATTCCGATTGAATTTCTTGATCAATGTAAAGTATATTACCCTGCAACTCAACTGATTCCTCTTGAGTATTACCAATATCTTTATTCTTTTTGACATTTTTATATGCGGATTTTACAGATTGTACACCTTCGCCTCTTAATTTTGTTGAGCTTCTAGTTACCACCGACTCCTGTTGAATTTTTACATTATCCATATTTGATTGACAAATCACCATATTAGCAGATTCAATTGAAACTTCTCTTGCAATATGATCTTCGACACTCACGCTCCGGGTTCTATACTTTGGAGCGTCCACTTTTTCAATAATCGCCCTGGGTTTAATATTATTTGGAGTTTTTACTTTCGTTGGTTTCTTAGGACTTCTACGTGAAACTTCGGCAACAGACTCATGATCAGCTGTCACTACATCAGCTGCAGTGGATGATTTGCTCGAATTTCTCCTAGAATATGTTGGTTTCTTGAGGGGTACCGAAATTTCCTCTTCATCTGCTGGTTTGAGGTTACCATTATTATTGGATGTCAACTTCGAGCTCTTCCTTGGAGTTCGGGTTACTACTGCAGCATCAGGATTACCATCAGTACTCTGTCGCTTCCGTGTACTAACCATATTTTTATTGAGCAGGAGCTGATTACGGCAAGCTGCTTTTTTGCGAACCACTGAACTTTAATAAAATTGATCTTAGCGACACAGTGTGTCATAATGCCGATTATTTAAAAATTTTCCCGATATTTCAGTTAATTCCATTGTTTTACAAATGTTTCTGCAATGTCCCAATTTTAAAACTAACTTGAAAGTAGATGACATCGCCGCTTCATTATACCAAGCTCAATTTTTATCAGAGCGAATAAGTTCGAGGACAATGGATAAAAAATGTAGATTGACTTCTGTGCAAGAACTGCGAAAAATTCCAAGCCAAAGTCGACTTTCCGCAACCTCATCAGAAGGTGTCGCATCGTCGATTTTCAATAACACGGACAACGATAATAATTGTTACTCGTGTAAGCAATCACTACGATCGAATTGCGGATTGACCTGCACTAACTGTGCTGGTTTCAGCTTGTGTTTGAAATGTCTGAAAAAGAAAAATCAAAATCATGACAAGAGACATTTCTTTAAACCTATTCCAGTAACTCCTTTGAATCTTTTTTCTAATGATTGGACCGCAGAAGAGGAACTTTTACTGTTGAATGGTTTACAAGAATATGGTGTTGGAAACTGGGATACTATAAGCACAGAGGTACAAGTCTTACTTTGGCATTCAATACATCACAAAGTTTTGGTGCTTACCTTGTTTTGGCATGTTTCAAAGATTTCGTCACAAATGCATTGAAAATTTTAATAGGAATCGGTGCGTAATGACCTTAGTGAAGAATCAAATTATACTGACCATTTATTTCGCTCGCAATAATTTTAAAATGACCTTACCTTTTCTTTAATCAATACATTCCTAAATTAAATATGAAATGTTTTCTAAAAACCATTTTTTTTCCGATTTAAAAGGTTTGTTTTTGAATTCATTGTTTATCATTTGGTAATCAATATGAGCACTTCTTACATTTGAGGGTCATAATTAATGAAATTATCAAATGAATTCTAAATTTTTTCCTATATAGTATAATTTTCTTTGTATTCTTGCTTAATTACCTTAAGTAGCATGCAAGAATTAAGCGGTATTTTTCCATTGCTGAACTTTTAATCTTCCCAGGAACAAGTGTGAATAATCAGATACTAAGTTTCAGATTACAAAATGCTTCTAGAATTAGGTTTTTTCTCATTTTAAAGTTCTGCATCGCACGAACACTTTTTTGTGAACTTTTAGGAGGAATCTAGAGATTACAGTGTTAATAAAACAGACGAAAATGAATTCCTTAAAGTGTTCAAGAAACCCAGTAATGTATAATTCTTTAATACGACCAGATATTTTCAGAATCAAAAAATGCTGAGCAGCTACGTTCACATTATTACAACGTATATATGAGTAGACCTGGTCATATCTTGCCTAAAAAAGTAATAAATCTATCTAGTCACGATCAAAATGGAAAATACTCATTCATTGAAATTGAAGATAAAGATTCTTGGTATGGACCGGAACAAAGCGAAACATTCAAAAACTCCATTCCCACTAGGTCAGTTCATGTTTACTTTGCTTTCAGCTTTAGTATATAATACATACCAGTGCTATTACTATTAAAACATATAATATATTTAAAAGTGGCTGTTTTGGGGCAATTTTTAGAGCAATGTTGAAGTTTTCCGCCAAAAATCTCTAGTACTTAATGAAAAATTTTCAAGTAAATTTCGAAATCAAACTCTAAATGTTTTATGCATAGACTTATCAACCAATGAATTTATGCGATTATCTTAAATACATATGATTAATGATTTTCAGGTTGAACTATAAGTATTAATTCTTTTTATTAGTTTAATCATTTTGTAAATCATCAGAAGATTGATTTCATTTGGGCTAAAAATTTATTTTAATGCTGTCTCCAAATCTTCATTTTTATTTTTTGTTTAACTTTTATAAAGTTTTTATTTATTTATTTTTTATTGTCATAGTAGGGACTGTACAAATTCTGATGAAGAACAACCCACAGATTGCTTTGAATTGAAGCTTGGTCAAAATGGAAAAAATGCATTAAATTTGAATCGAAAAATGCAGAATGCTACTGAAAAACAACTAAATTCGGATTATTCGTTTTATAGAGATGAATTTCAAGTTGAATATGATAATGAGGCAGAAAAGGTGCTTACACTGCATATGTTTATATATATATGTATTATGTTTGATGGTCAACATGATACCAAAAATTTGAATATCAGCAGATAAAACTGTTGGAAATTGCATAGACAAGACTCACTATACTCTATATATTTATATTACATTTTACAAGGAATACTCGAGAATTGCAATTGAATTATTTTGGAAAAGTATTCATGTTGAGATAATGGAAAGATTTTTAACAGAAAATTTAACTCTATTTTCCCTCGTATTATACTTAGCATTATTTTCTTATTTCTGTATTATATTCAATTGATCAACAAATGCTACATATGTATATGAAATGGCAGAAGTTCGATTCAGAATGTTCCTTAAGGGAAAAATGTATGCCAGGATTTTTTTTAGAACATTCAAATCGGAATGCATACATTTTCAGGGGTAAACATTTCATAAACATACGAGATAGATTGGCATAGAAGAAAGTTTTGTCTAATACAAAAAAATTGACAAGAAATGGAACAATTTACTAAATTTGCGGCCTTTCAATATCCTGACCTCATCATATGCCCAGACTCAATTATAGTATCATCCTAATTGAATTTGTGTATTAGGTTATCTGGCCGGCTATAATTGAGTCTGGGCATATGATGAGGTCAGGATATTGAAAGGCCGCAAATTTAGTAAATTGTTCCATTTCTTGTCAATTTTTTTGTATTAGACAAAACTTTCTTCTATGCCAATCTATCTTGTATGTTTATGAAATGTTTACCTCTGAAAATGTATGCATTTCATGTGTACGTGGATTATCTCCCATGAATATTGGCATATATTCTGCATTTATCAGGATTTGGACTATTTAGATTTCAAACCCGAGGACACAGCATCAGAGCATGATTTAAAACTAAAGGTGTTGGCTATATACAATATGAAGCTCGATGAGCGTCAAAAAAGGCATGATTTTGCTGTACAGCGAGGTTTATTTAACTGCAGTATGATTAAGGATAAGCTAAATGAATGGCCTACAGGAGAAGATGAAGATCTAAAAAAATATATGGCAATGTTCGAGCGATTTTTAAGTAAGGATGAGCATGAATTACTTGTAAAAGGAATTCGAGCTACACGATCCATACGAAGGTAAGTATTTAAATACCTATCATACATATATATTGTAATGACTTTGAGTCAGATCACCTCTACAACAAGAATTCAATGTCAAAGAGACTTACAAGAAAAGCAAATGCATGATCAGAAAAGGAACTTGGAAAGTTAAAATTTATGAATTATAATCTTTGCATAAATATTTTGTTGTATGGTGGCAGGATAGCTTTCATAAGCAGTCATTTATTAATTCACCAGTACTCTTATTTAGCAACATGAAGATTTCAGCTAAATCCTAGAATATTTAGAGGCTATCACTGCCTAGATGTATTTCTATGTTCCTGCTTATTTTTGAGGAGCTATGATAAAATTTATGTTGATCCACTGCCGTGTTAAAGAGCTACAGAAAAATTTTTAACCAAAATTCAGAATGTGAATAAGATAATTTGCTTGACATTCATCTTAGAAACTGCAATCTAAGAATATCAGTTCTAAGACGTAATTTTTCAGTGGACCAAACTCTGTAGCTTTTTCACTTTATAAATGTTATGATTCATTGAGATTGGTGCAGATTATTTTTCCAATGTCTCCGTTATTTAAAAAAAATTGTTACAAGATAGATAGGCAGGTTATAAATATTATGTAAAATCAATCAGATTTTTGTACAATTTAATGTATTATTGTTCTTTGCCTGTGTACAAAAAAAAGTACAAATAAAGATGAGCATAAACCAATCTTTGGCTTAACTTATCATGGCTAACAATGACCAAAATCAGTTAAAATATTTAGAGTTTATTATTTTTCTAACTTGTTTTGAATTTTCATAACTTGCTTCAGCATATTACAATATTTCTTATTTGGCGCAGACGTATCAAGGATCTTCAACGATGCCAGCAAAATGGTATAAGCACACTATCAGAATATGTGCAGTATAAGAATAAACGAGCTAATGTAGTTGATGATAACCCTACCAAACGAGTTAGAGTAATTGAAACAAGCCAAAAAATGTAGATCAAACAGGTGATTTTTCTTATATGTTTGCTAGAATGATGTCCTTAGACTTCAAATAGATGTTGAAAGATTATCACGATTCTGCCATTCACTTAATTTTTCTGTATGAGGCCTGATATTTGGCAGGGTTTAGATTTAGCTTCAATACCTTTTTTCAAATAATATCTAGCTCAACTTGCCCAAATAAATAAATTTTGAAATTGAATACTTATTCAAGGGATACAAATCCTTTTTACTTGATTTAAATCTATATTTTTACAATTATGTTACAATATTTAAATTCAAATGAAATCATTTGGTGTATGACTATTTAATACCTATTTTCCTCGTGTAAATACAAAATTGTAGCCTTGGAATGTTGCATGGAAGACTTTTTATGAAGTGCACCATCTTTCCTTTTTTTAACTGCAACATGGACCAATAGTTTAAAAATGTTCAAATTTGTGATTTTTATCATATTTGTCATGAATTTCTTGCAGAACTGTCGAGTATATATTATTTGTCAGTTTAAGACTAGAAGTTTAGAAAGTCGCCAAATTGTTCTTGCTTAAAGTTATATGGAAAAAAATTTGGGTCAGTATCATAACAATTCACTAGTTAATCTGATAAGTCTTATGATCTATAACAGTTAATGTGACACTTCTATTGGCTCATGAAGTTTAAAAGAAAGGTGCAATACAGTAAAGTTACTTTGGATATAACAAATTCGCTTTATACAAATTCTAAATTATAACGAATAAATGAAAACATTCTACTGTTCAAATTTCAATGTAAGATTTTCGATTGAACGAATTAATTTTGCATTATATCAGGAGTTACCCTAGGAATTTCTAATGTTGCTTGTTTTCTCAATGTACAGGTATGCTAGGCTCCATAGAAGAAAGTGGAGTTTTAAACGAGCTGGAGCCTTATTCAAACTTAACATTTATTTTTATAGTTGTGCAAATATGTATGAACGTACATATACTTCTACAGGTAGCATTGCGGCACAAGCAGCAGATTGTTAAATATATATTTAATGGTACATCTTACGGCATTTCTTTTATTATTTTTCTTAATATCGGTGCTAGATATATTTGTTTATTCCTCTAAATTAGTTATTTTATCTCTACACTGATAAAAAAATCGATATATTCTACTTCATTACTATTCAAAAATATGTAAAATTATTTAGAAAGTCTCAAATTTAATTTGAAAATGCGATGAAAAATTTATTACGATCAACATATTATCTTGTACTTCAGTAATTTAGGTGGAAGAATATATTAAAAATTATTTTTGTTATGATATAACATATAGGAATGCTATTAATATTATTTCTATGCATTAATATAACGCAGATGTACAAGAGATACAACAGTTTTATTGAATAATCAGACCATTTTTATTGAGGAATATCGCGTGCATGATATCAGAATAGGGAATAACTCAGATAATCGAGAACAGTTTTAATGCAAACGCTGTTACAGCTATATACATAATGCTATTGCTTATTGAGCTGTTCGAATAAATCTACTATTCCGCGGTCTACCGAAAATAAATCGGGACATAGTACTTAAGAAAGATTTTAACTCGCTTTGCCACATTAATTGCTGTACTTTGGACGTATTTCTTGGATTGTCGCATGATCCTTGCACCTTTCGGCGTTGGATGCTTTCCTTGATATGATCATATTTTTGTGAACCTTTCGTAAATCTATGCCTTCGACTTATGTCCGTATCCTCCTCCGCTCTCTCAAGATAGAAGACTTGCATAGCTTCCATCTGGACTGTAGTAAAACGCTTATGATTTTAAACTTCATGAATTCATTTCAGTCTCATATTGATTTGCAGTTGAGGGACAACAGATATAACGAAAAGGTAGATTTTCATTCTGTTAAGAGACATTTTCTGTAGGAGCCAATCAAGAAAAAATATATTAAGACATACTCAAATTTTTAGGCGAAAACGCGTCCTTTCATCATGTAAGCGCATATTTGAGAAGGACGTGGCGATGAAATTCAAGTGACTTTTATCTGAACGACTTTCTCTACGGCACTGATTAAACCACCGTTTCATTTTTACGGAGAAACTCTTGTTTATTTTTTTGAACTATTATGACCCCTGAGTTGATCTCATCCCAGGATTGTTACCTGTGCCTCTCTTAAAAAAGCACAAAAATTTGTTCTGTCGAGTAGTTTCTTGCTCCACAGTACCATGTGAAAAAAGAAAAGTTTCACTGGCTATATCAATATTATCTCTAATAGATAAAATTTTCTGTAATATCCTCAGCTGCTTCTCCAAGCACTCCTCATATAACTTCTACACCTGCATTCATAGTTCATTTCAAAATGCTACTGAATACCTTACAAAGTTTCTCCTGCCCAGTTTTGAGAGTTGAACTACCAATCTTTAAGTTTCATGTTTATTTAATAAATTCAATATCTGAACCGGGCCAAACATTTGTATATTGATGCACAAAACAAACTTAAGTTGGCAGCTGATAGAAACCATCACTCTCTCACAAGTTTTTTAAATGATTTTAAGCACCTAGCAACAGTATCCTGCAAGATTTCGTCACAAACACTCTGGATTAAGCCAATAATATCAGAAAAAATATATCTTGTAGTCTTTTGTCACACATTTTTTCAGTTCAAATGTGTTGATAGGCATATGAAGTCACCTTTCTCTTTTACCAGTTTTTCAATTGCAGAAGTCCACATCTCATCTTGAATGATGCAAACATGCTAGTACTCATAGGTTCATATCTTGCAGCAATATTTGAAAGAAAAGAACAATGCAGATCTGAAATTTTGAATCAATAATATTTTGATTATATTGACCACATTTATTAACCATAAATAATGCAGCATTGTCAGGAATTAACCTCTAAGGGAGTTAATTCTATTTTATAGCTGCGGTACATTTCTTCTGATACCATGTTGGAGTTTCAGTTTAGTCTATGAGAACATGTTTCAGTTCTGATTATGAGAACAAGTTTCAGTAAGTGATGTTTTGTTGTGTTGATGAAATTATCTCACTTCAATCAACATAATTTAGGATGTAATAAGATACATATTCTGTCACAGATTTCTTGTGTTTATGTTGTATGTTACATTCCTGACAAGCATGCTTGCTGATTTTGTTGCTTATTGTGGAAACGATAAACTTGTAGACAGTATCTTGAAAGTTAGGGTCAGCCCAAGTCTATCTGAAAAATCATATCTAATGTAAAAATAAAGATATCTATTTAAAATAGTGCCAACTTTACTTATGTTCTATAGCTAGATAATATGCCACATTTCTGTTATAACTCCAGATATTGTCCTTTTTTGTAAAAATAAGCAACTTGCTATTGTCCTACTTCAAAAAAGCAATTTTTGAGTCATGTTCAGGTTGAATTTCTTCAGTCTTTCAAATGAAAGATGTCAAAATATGTGTGTAAGTACACTCCATAGCCTCTTATATACAAAGATCTTTTTGCAGTTGTACATCTGCATGAAAATCTTTACTCAGTTCTCCACCAACTTTTCCAGTAATATTCACTTAGTTACCTATCTGGCTAAGATGGTATTATACATAAACATTAATAAATCTTGATCACTTCTTTTCCTACACTCTTTCAACACTACTAATTTGCATAGTATTCACAGAGGAACACACTTTCACTACTGGAAAATCTGTTACATGATACTAACTCCGTTGCTTTACTTTTAATGTATTTTTATACAGTTAGCTTGCTTTTACTTTTGTTTTGTTAATGTTTTTTCACCCAGACTGTCAAGTGGTTCAGCTGCAAGAAAAAATATTATAGGCTATCAGTAATTTGAAGGCAAATAAGGATTTCTTTATCAACTTTGTACTGATGAAGTTGGAACTGTCATGATTTCTGCAGTTAGTCATCAGGATACTTGCAGGTCCAGCTATCTCTTTAAATTGTTACAGCATAGCTGCTTGACTATGCTCACTAATGTTTGTCTATGTTCACTAAAATTTTGCCTACACCTCTTCTCACATTTTTGCCCCTTTTATCTCATGGCGCCTTTTATCCTAATTGTGCCTTAAATGCCAAACCCTATATGTCAATACCTTTATCACAATCTTTTATGGACTCCTTTCTTCTACACCTCTACAGTTTGCCATGTGTCATCTTTCTTATGGTCAATTGGAAACTTTCTGGATTATTTTCTTTTACCAGTTCAACCGAGGAAAGAATCATTCTATTTTCATCATGCTCCATCTAAATTCTTCTTTATTATCTGCTATTACATTTTAAACTCTGCTTCAACTGACTGGATATTATTCCAGAGTTGTCATCAAAGCAATAATTCTGCTTGAATTGGCCTTATTATCAGTTACTTTACTTTACTCCGCTTTATTTCTGCCAAAGACAATTTCTTAGAATTCATTGAATAATTATAGAATTGTCAAAAGCTTACAAATGGAAATTGCAACATTTATTTATGGAGCAAAAGATGCAGCAAGATTCAGTGAGATTCACTAGAGAGCAAATTTCAAGGGCATTTCAAGAGGGTATACCGCAAGAGCTAATGGGGACGTGTTTATTTGTTCAGTCTTGTGTTTGTATTTGCTCTTCATCAATTTAATAAAACTATTCTATTTTATTAAATCTTTTCTCTGCTCTGCTGTCTATCTACCCTCTACCATACATCAGACTTTAACCCCTTCATTTAGCTACATTATCCAACACAGGTATAAGTACTATATTATATTACTGTATCTTCCTTCTTGCATTTTAACACTAGTATAAAGTAAAAATTACTAATCATCATGTGAAATTTAACCATTTGAATTCTATTTTAAAAACTGATAATTCAACTACTCTGGTGTTCCCCAAATACAACATTTTATAGCATTGCTTGTAACTTTACTAATTCTGTGATAAAGTTTGAGAATACATTTGATGCACAAAAGCTAGGCAAAACTTTGTGGAGATACAAAAGATGTTAAGGAGGCACATGCTTGAACATAGCCTGACTTCAATGTGTTAACTTCACTTCTTACAGCTCCTTCTCTGTCTATTTTTATGGAGCACTGTCTTTGTAGTGTAGCACTCCTTTGTATTTGGAGTTTCTCTCCTCTCCTCTTCTCTCCTGCCTTGTTGTAATCACAGCATCTCAGTAACATTCCTCTTTTGTTAGTACTACTTACAGGAAATTAGTAAATATTAAGCTGAAAAAAGTTTCAAAAAATTCAGCTGAAATCAAGCATTTAAAGTGTCAAATTTTAGAGGCCAAATTTTAATTTTTATACATTCAATAAAAAAGTGACAAGAATTTCTCTTTAGTATGTGACGTGAAAATCAACATGGTCACATTGAAAGATCTGTAGAAGAAAGTTGTAGTTTAAAAGGGCACTTACAAAATAATATTTCCTTTTAAAAATCAAAAAGTAACCAAGACTCTTAATTGTGCCATTAAAATTGAAGTAATAAAAATTTGAATGATTTCAGAATATATTTGTAATGCATAAACTCATTGAAAAGAAAAAACATGCTTTTAAGATTTACATTAGGATTCTAAAAGTAATTTTTAAGAATATCTCAAAAACAGTGCTTAGTGTATCCTCTAAGGATTCATACTATCAGTTGAATATGAAAATGGTTTTATATAGGGAATTTTTTGTATCTCAGCAAAGTTGTACAACAAATTGTATCATTGCTGTAACTTTGATTTTGAAATGTTGTTTGGAATAAGTCCATGAATATCAGAAGCTACAACAAGATACCATCATATTGTAGAAGAGTCTTGAACAGTCAGAAATAGAATTCAAAAATATTCCCAGAAAAATCAGATGCATATTTTGAAAACTCAATATTAAGTTAGTAATGCTTTTTTAGATGAAAATTAATGCTTAAGTTAGGTAAGTCAAAAAGTCTATATATTGTGGCATGAAAGCTTACATCTACTTCTTGAGTTAAGTTCTGACAGCTCCATTCAATGCAATTTGCTTGTAGCGGTTCTTTAAAATCAAATTATTTCTAAGAATTAAACTGTTAGTACCAATTTCTAAGATTGATTGATGATACAGAATTAAGATTCATGACTGCAGAAAAGGAATTAGACCGTGATATTATAAGTTGTAGTATACAATTATACTCTAACACTGAATTGCTCTGTAACTTTATGTTAAAATTATTTTATAAAAATAGATTCAATAAAATTATACTATTCTGCATTAATTTGGAAATGTATACTGTTTCTTCTTGTACGTTATTTATAATTGGGCAACAGATGTTGTGTGTTATGAACATATTTTTGCATCATGTAGGTTGCATCATTGTGCGGATGGTGTGGTAAATGCTACTATACGGTTCACACAATGTTTATATTCGGAAATAATCCGTCATCGAACTGTTGTTGGGAATTTGTGGACTGAAATTAAAAATTCCATTTTCTTTTATTCTCAATTGATTGCATACTAATCTGCTGTAAAAATAGCAAACAATGATTTATTGCATTTTTTCTTGCTCGCCTCAGAGCTTTGAAGTCCTTGTTGTCGGGGATTGGATTCGTGGTCAATGAGTACCATTTTACCAACCTGAAGCAGTCATTGGAAGAATGAAAAATGCTGTCAAAAAAGGTGCGAACACATTGGTTTTTCATCTGTTTCACTTGCCTTTGAGCTATAATCTTTGCTTGTCGATGCCGCAGCGATGCGGTATCTACGTTCAATCGTGAGACTTTGTTGCATCGATGAAGGTATTCTAGGCATATTAACTTTTTGTTGCGGCATACTACGGTGATCAAACTTACACTAGTGTAATATGTTTCGGTCACAACAATGCTCTTCACATTCTCATTGCACAATTATTCGTGATATTTTCGCATTTTTTATTATTTTTTGTTTGTTTAATGATTTTTCACTTGATGCTTCGCAGGTGCAACTTTCGGTGCATAATCAAGTCCGTTGAATTAATTTGGAATTGTATCAGATTACTTATCTCTCTTTGCAGTTAGTATCGATGTAAATATTAAGATGCAGTTTGTTTGCTAACTTTTTATTGTCGTGTCGGCCCCGTCTTGGCTGATTCGCGAATACGCCGTAACATGCTGTTAAAAAGTGGATCATATATTGGAGATACTATAGATTCTGAGTAATATCTACGTTCAAGCTAATAAATTCAACAAGAGAGAGTATGAAACTAGTGTCAGCTGTATTTAGCGATTTAATATAATTATAGTAACGTAACAGATTTATGTATATAAATTGTTCTCTGTAATGCATTTAATTTTTTGCCTTGATTCTGTACGCATGGAAATTATTTGTATTTTGAGCATCTTTCATATTTGAACTTCATACTGAAACTTTGAAAAATAATTTTGTGTTTTTGCTGGGTGACATGAAATTATTTCAAGGTTGTATTGCTGAAGTATAAGTTTACATACAGAATAATTGTACCAGCGACTCAAAATCATCAAACAATGGTTTTTGGAAGAATTAAACTTTGTGAAGACCATTATGCAGCAGGAAAACATGAAATTCATGCTGCAGAAATGTACAAAACCAAAAAAAAACATTTGATGGTCAAATGTCGAAATTCCATTTTTAAGTTCAGTAAAGGAAACCTAACCCATCACAACTTATTCTCTGTTTTGTACTATTTGCATTTTCCCATATATTTTGCCGAAGAATATTTCGAAAAGGCTGAACATCGAAGGAATCAATTTTCAATCTAAACAGTTACATTAATTCCAGCTACATTAAGCAGGGCTACTACATATCCTGACAATTAATATCATAAAAAATGGTTACAGATCATGCAATGTTACATGGTTTAAACAATTAAATATATTTAGATGATGATCTTATTATTTACATCTTTGCTCTCTAAGGTAAATTCTCATGTTGGAAGTAATTTAAGTGATAGAAACATTAATTTGTGCACAGTAGAAAATTGTAATAACTTTTTCTACCTTACCTTTAACCGAGTCGTATACCTGATGGTTATGTGTAGTTTTTTATTAATGCAGATATCAATACGAATAAAGTTAACATGCAAATAACCATAAGAACGAATTTTCTCCCAGTTAGAGCTTGTCAATTAACAAAAGTATCTGTGACATTTTCTTTCCAGGATTAGTGCACATCGACTAAATGAAATACTTTTCTCTCAAATTTATGCCATGCTTTTCTCCTCATAAAATCACTTTACTAATTTTAAATTAAAAAGTCGATTAATGCATTATCAATTTTTAATATTTAACCTAATTTGGAGAACTTTTCATATCCAAAAGTAAAACAAAGTGCAAATTTCATCGAATTCCATGAAAACGTCACAAAAATTAAATAAAATATTGTCCATAAAATCATCTGAATCCAATTTATATCAGTTTGATTCAAATGTGGTCTTTCCTAGCGGTCCTGTTACATATAGCAACATTTGTTTTGTCATCTGTAACTTTAAGAGTATAGTAAATGGATCATTTACTATATTACCCCCAAAAATCATCTGCCATAGGAGTATGCCTTGCTGATTCAGGATGGACACTACAGTCTTTTTTCTGTCTTTAAATAAACCAAAATCTGTGGGACTTATCATGTAGGTAGAGTTTGCACAATTTATATTTTAGCTGATGTTTAAATACTAAAGTAATGCTTATATCAATCATCTTGGCTTTTCTACTTCTCCAGTATTGTAGCCTGTAACTCTAAATGCAAAAAAAATTACTCTGTACATAAATTTATTTAATTTTTATTCTGATATTGCATGACTTGTATACAAACAAAGATAGTCCAGATAATCAAAACATAATTGCCTCTTTGAGAAAAAATGCTATTCATTTTGTCATTTTTTCTATTTGGTCTTCAGACGTGATACTCCAAGTGGAAGTATTTCACTAGTAAAAAAAGTTACTTTGAAGTTATTCCTGAATTTGATAGCACTACGAATACTATTCCAGTACTATTTAGAAGCAAAATATAAATATAATGTTGGTGGCAAAGTTCAAATTCATTTAAAAATTTATGAGCCAGAGGGTGACACTTGAAAAGGATTGAACTGTTCAAGATTGAATGAAGTAGTGCTAAACATGTGTTTGGACCCATAAAGACATAATTAAATACCTAAGTACATATCAAAAGCTTCAATTATTACTTTGTGCATTTTACGCTCAACAAACTGATTCCATTTAGCTCTCACAATAATGAATAACAACCTATGGTTGAAAAAAGTGGTTTTCTCATGAAGCTCCATTGAAATTTTCAATGAAAAAAATTACTACATTGGAAGTTTTAGATACAAACTATGAATTACAATAAAACCTAAGTTGGGCACTTCATTGACCAAACATCTGTCTGTTGAATGATTTTTAAAATGCATAATTTTTTGGATCTTATGAACCTTATTAACATGAACACATTCACGTGCAAGGTGAATGTGTTTATGTAAATTTAAATAAAATCTACTCAGTTTTTTATAGACTTGAAAAGTTAGGCAACTATTTTCAAGTAATACAAGTTCAATTAGAGCATGAATGAAATGATCTGATTGTTTCAAAAATGGGAATTAATGACATTGTACTTGAAGAAATGAAAATGTGTCCAACAGTGAAAGTCAGAAAAACAGGATACTAATGAAAAAGCAGTTGGATGATTTGTAAATTGAGTCAGATGAAGCTGAAGAGGTGGAATTGTTAACTTGATTAGTGCTGAAACTACACATTAACATGGTAGAGAAATATTGCTATCAAGATGGTGACTTAATTGACCTCTATGTTACTTTAACAAGCGAAATGGAGATTATCCGATCATCAAAATCCAGATTGGCTTCTATTTCTCATAACTTTAATGAAAGATAAGAAAGATCAATCAATTGCTATGTAGCCCCTACAGATATGTATATATTAAATATAAGACTAATCTACACCTTTTTTTAACTAATTACATACTGCATAAAATTGATTATTGATCGAAACCTCTTTAACCTGAAAACCTTCTTTAACTAAACAATCTATCATTCACCATGGAGTATTCGATATAGCAAGTTTCAATGTGTAAAAAATTTGTTCATAACAAATTTTCACCTTCAATAATATGATACTTACAAATAAATGAAAAAGTCATGCTGTGTCTACATTCATTTTCCAATTTTTGGCTGTAATGAATTTTGGATGCAACAGCAAATTTGCTATATTCGAAGTTTATAGAAATAAAAACTATTGAATATCAACATAGAAACAATAAAAAGCAGTCTATCAATAACATTTCATAAAGGTTTAAAAAATTTTGGTACAATATCGCAACATGACAAAACTAAGAAAAAAATATTTAAAAAAAGTATGATAATGTAAACATTATTAATAGAATATAAAAGGCTACCCAGGAACTTACAATTAATCTGTGGGGCCATCTCGAAACATAAACATTATGAAATGTTGAACCGAAACCAACATTCGATTCAAACACTTTGCTTTATCTCCTTCTACAACAAAATAAGTGTATTTTAATTATTAATGTAGGGCAGTGGATCGTAAAAAAGAGAAGCTTCTGTGGTCCCTTGCATTGCAATGAGCTTTAATATATGAACAATGTAACATCTTCAATTGGTCTGCTCGGTTTTCCTCGATTCGGTAATCTCGTGTTTTGAAAACTCTCTGTTTTCTGAGCGCAGGTCGAATTTGCTACCCTGCACGGATAGCTCATGAATAGCTTGGCCCCGCCGTGCCCTTTCATGTGGGGTTTCCCCTTCAATTGTGCTTATTGGACTCATGGCCTCTCTTCTTCTGGGTCCAATCTCTAAGGGGTTTGGAGGCAGAATAATGTTCTCTGCCCCTCTATAAAGGGGGTTACTATGCTCCGGCTGGTCAGCATTTGTATAACGGTGACCACCGTAATCAAGCCCTTCTCTCAATGTATCCATCATAACATGGGAATTAATGCCCATCATGACACCCCAAAACTGAAACATATCTCGAAATTGAATAGAAACCTTAGGTGGCTTTTCAACTGCCTTTTCGTTTACCTCCCCTTCTTTAAGAAATTTATTGTTGACTCGACCAATCATAGTAAACAGTAGGTCTAAATATACCGGCAAAACAAGTACACATACATTGAAGCACTGTAGGAGGAGGAAAACACCATAGAGAATATCAGTTTTTGTGGTGTTGTTTCCGGCTTCAGCACCCAGAAAGATTAGAACAAGACATATAAAGTTGATAAAAAGACTACATGATTCTGCAAACTGTAGGAAAGCATTAGAGAATGGACGCCAATACACGACCAGCATCAGATTCAATGCATAGGCAATGCACAGAATGATGCTTGCAATTGAGTCATTGGGCACTAGAGCAGAAATCTATCAAAAAAGGTAAAGCAACAAATTTGAATAAGTTAGAGAGTAAAACTGGAGGCACCTCTACAAATTGTTCATAAATCATAAGCACAAGCTCATTAGAGGTTGCATAAAATCATGCATTGATAATATTTGAATTAATGCATGAACAAGGAACTGAATGAATTAGAGAGCGTGAACCGCCTTTTCTAAAAAATTTCCCATATACCATTTAAGGTTAGCATAGTAGATAGATATTTAACACTGCGCAAATAATTCATTTAAAATTTTAAAGTGGTATTTCAATACAAAATTACCTGGAGATATAATTTACTTTCAATAGATTGAGAAAATATACTCAAATTCCTAGTAAATAGCTTTAAACACGTTCAGCTAATAGCAAATTATTTTGTAAATACGAATGATAAAAAGAGGACCCCTGAAATTAATACAAGCATAAATACTTCACCTAACCATTATTTAGTATCCTTTTTATATCAATAATAGTCTCTTTCATTAATACGGGAAGCTGGGTCTTGATGCTACTAAAATAAGGAATCATCTGTGGTTTATAAATTAAAATTTGGAGATAAAGAATCTGTCAAGACCACCAACTTACTTCATTAGAAATGAAAATTCATTCAAAGCAAATTTCTCATGTCCAAAGTTTTCTGTGGTCATAAAACGTTTGCTTACCATTCCAGTGCCAATCAGTCGAAGAAGTATCACTAAAGTATATCTCACGCCGCTATTAGAAAAATCTCTGTACATGGGCTCGTAAGCAATCATAAAGCTCTTTCTACCCAGCATTTTCTTATCTTCACTGAGGTTGCCAGGCACCTCCCAGTGTCCCTTGTCAGCAAATTTAAACATTGTTTCTCCAGTGCGAATGGCTTGTGTGACAGAAGAAGCCATTTCGACAGCAACTTGCCCTTTTAAAATTGCATCTCTGTAACTAATTGATTGGGCGTTTTTCTGTTTGACAACATAAGCCGCAGCTCCTTTCTGTAAAGCTTCAACAACCCTAAAAATTCAAGCAAAAATGTACCTTTTTTAAATCATGTATGATTATTTATATTAAGTTTTGGACAATATTGAAAAATTGAGATAATTTCAACGTTGGTGCGCATATTCTGAAGCTTGCTAGCGAGAATTTTTTTGGAAGAAAACGTTGAATTGTAAAATTTACTATTCTAAATTTTATGAATTCTAAATTCTGAATACAGATAAGGTTTAAGAAGATTTTTCAACAGAACTAATGTCAATGTAGTTTAAAAAAATGCACTTAATAAACAATGTCCAGTACATTAGTGCCTTTCCAGCTTGTATAATCGTATCTACAAAATAATGAAAAATGTAAAACAAAAATGATTTCTATGAATGAATAAATACCAATGAAAAAAATGCAGTAGGTTACTTCAGATTTATACAATTTTCCACTTATAACGAATATACAAAAAAGTATATTGTGCAATGTTCAGCTTCAGATACTGAATCAGATAGGAGGTCCAGATGGACTGACTTGCTGCATTCCAGTAACTTATTGCATGTGATAATATCAAACTATATAATTCACATGCACTCAGTACAATACCTGTATGCTAGGAGTAAGATGAGACAGGGATATAGAAATAGTAAAATTGATGCAGCGACAACCATCTCAGTACATGGACTAGATAAAACTGAAGCTTGAGCAGTAACTGATCCTTCAAAAGCAAACAGTAAGAACAAAAGTTCAATATGAGGGAAATGCAACCAAAGCGAAGTAGACCGACGTCGGATGTAATCGAGCGGGCTCTCATTTTCTTCGTTAAAATATACCTACGTGCACAATTAAAATCAGTCAACTAAACTTGCACAGTTGAAAAAATGCGTGAAATATTTACCGTTGATTCAGACTTTGCAGTTGCACCATTGGTAATAACTTCTCTGCTAGCCTAAAATAAAAAATAAAAACCAAATGAAGCACATAATTTTAAACATAAAAAAATTAAAACCCATTTGTCCAATTGAATAAATTCTATTAATCAGATTTTAGATTGTATAATTTTACTTTTTAAAAATACAAAAAAAATTGAACATATTTAATTGGGCAACAATATTTTCAACGTAAAGTGTGCAGTTAACTATTCAATTAAATAATATATTGAATTTATAACATAGAGATGTAACCTCATATAAATTCTTAATATTATATTTTAATTTTATTGCATGCAAACAAAAAATCTCAAATTTTTTTCAATCTTTTCAATGCGATTATTAGATTCAGGTGAACTCTTCTTGATTTCTTCAGTATTCGACATGCTTAAGAAGATTCTAACCAAAGTAACTTAATTGTCTTAAAGAGGCACAAAAAATGTTCAGTTAATTCATCATTTTAGAGTCACTAAAGTGAAAAAAGAGAAGAGTTTTGAGGCCTTTGAAGTCTCATGTATAAGGACATTTTTTAAGTTCAACAAAATATTAAATTACCTCACGATTACCAGAAGTTGCTTGTTTGCTAGCTTTTTCAATATATTGAGCCTTTCCTTTTGCTAGCCAGTAACCCTCAAAACCAGATATCACGAAAACGTGCAAGAGAAAAAGTAGCAAAGAGATGCCGAGTAAAAGAATAGTATTACCCACAAAAGTTGGCCCGCCTACTCCTGTTTTATCATTTGAAATACAGCTTCCAGGAATCAAAAAGTCATCGACGCTCCACCACATATTCGTCCATGACATATTATCGACAAATGAAACAAACTGCAAGGAAAAAAATTGCCAGCTCATATCAAAATCTCAAATAATAGAAACCAAGTTTATGCAGAGATATATCAACGTGTGTACGTTTGTACCATCAATATATCTGTACTGTTTTGGTAGATATGAATGTATCTGTAGGAATATTTACATACTTGTATCATTTTTCAATAATAAAAAAATTAAGTACGACGAGATTAAAGCCTTAAAAATAGCATACCAAATTTCAATTTCCATTGAGCTCGATATGTATAAATTTGTGTCAAGTAAACTAAAAAATTAACACTTCGAAAGGGCCTACTTTGAACAAAAAATCTTGTATGTTAAAGGTCAAGCCAAAATCAAATCTTGAGGCTGCGAGAATATACAATATAGCCTTTGTCGTATTCAGGGAATGATTTTAAGTCAATCTCAAAAGTAAATTTTCCTGCAAAATAAGTTATCTAGAAAATATCTCTTTTGTTAAGGTTTAGTTTAATTTCGAATGCAAATAAATAGCCCAGTACATAGTCTAGAGTTAAATTAAGTAGGTTTGGGATATGATGTATTTGTCTGGACGACTAAATCAACTTGTTTAATCTAAAATACATCATAACCGAGAATCTTCTGCTAAACTTTACATAATAAAACTTTTCTGTTATTCGTTATAATTAAAATTCATTAAAAGTAAATGAATCGAATCTGAAGTAATATACTACACATTACATTAGGGTACATAAGGAAAAAATATAATCTGAACGTATCTACTGTACAATCATACCTGGTTGCTCTTATGAGTCCCGATAAGATTAGTCGTGGCCATAAACTGCATCTGACCAATCATCATAGAGGCAACTGTGCCCCCCGCCACAGCCCCCGACCCCACTTGAAACGAGGCACCCACAGATACTAAACTAGCAGGGGCAGCCAAAGTAGCTACAGAAGAGGCTACTGCTGATACTATGGTCACTGAATTTATTGCTGCAACAGCTGTAGTGCCCACCTTTGGATTTTGAAAAATCTCTGGGGCTGTGCTAGGGGGTAGAGAACAAAGTAGGGATTGGTCGATTTCAAGGGCAAATGAGTTATCAGCTGTGTTATCTACCTCGGATCCGGTAGAAAATCCGCTTACAGTGATTCTGAAACCCGAACTTGCTGAAACTGCCATTGCCTAATATATATACATCATGAAATACTTAGGAAAAGTGCCTTAAAAAATTATTTTAAAGCTTTTCTGGCCATTCTGAAATTTAATAACTGAAAAGTCAATGAAGTATGCATTTGCCTTTCTAATATTTAACAGATAATTCCGAATGATGACTTTTCATCAAAAGTGAATGCATTATGAGCTGAAAAGTTATCAAAGCATGCATTTGCCCTTTCAAATCCTCAATCATTAGATATAGATTCAAAATATTTCTTTTCTAGTTACCTTTACTACTTTTTAACCAAAATTTTATAATTGGTTATATAGATTAACATGTACTTTACTTTGCAGTAAGAAGGACCATCATATACAAAAATGGAGAAATAGCAGTAGTGCTGAAAATCCAACTTCAACAGAAACAAATATTATTATAAGTGTAATAGACATACCGAATCATCAGCAGTTGAACCAAAAGAATAGTAGCAAAGTTCCTCTCCTGTGTCTCTGTTTAATGTCAATACAAAAGCATCCATATCGGTACGACCAGCAACTGCAGCAAAACAAAATTTAAAAATATTGCCATGTTCTTTGAATCTAATGTAGCAAAACACATCCCGTCTTATTTATTCATTCTAAGATTATTTTTAAGTAATTCATTCTTAGTGCTTAAAAAATTAACTTTGATTTATCACTAACTTTAAACTTTAAACCACGACTATTTTTAAATTTGATGACTCATTACAATATATGTAAATGTTTGTTTGCGATCAAAACTTTTCCGATTCACTCTGCCAAATCAGTTTTTTTATGTGCATTTTCTTGTGGAGTTAGTTAAATTATTAGAACATTTTCTTTGTAAAATAACATAAAGTGTTGAATTGAAAGTAATAAGCTACCTTGAGTTGGTGCAGTACCAACAATGACAGGATGTTCGTACATAGTTATTACAGAGGCAAATGCCATTCCTGGTCTAGCACTATATTCCCATTCTTCCGTTGCATCGCCGTACTGAAGTGCCTAAAGTTACATTAATCATTCAAAATTATACAGTGCCCTTTTTAACTGAACATGAACACTCACCATGCATGTCTGTATATATTCATTCAATGTGATACTATAAGCTACAGTTTAAAACGGAATCGCAAGGGCAAGGTTTAGTGTGCACACATTTTTACATACAAATCTACAACCATAAATTGTAAAAACTGACATACCTTCACAAAAAGAGAAGCATCTTTATATCCAACCATAACTACATTTCCATTCATGTTCACAGCCATATCCATACCAACTACCCCTTCTGTAGTACTAGTCCATATGACTTCTCCAGTGTCAGCATGTGCCTGTGTAATACTGACAACTTCAGCTGAAGTGTCTCCTGCAACATTCTGCTCTTCCCCTGGCACTACTGATGTTTGCAGCGCAGTTAAGGTACTACCCAATATTGGATCGTCATCGATTGATAAAGAGGTGGTAGCACTCGTCTGGGTAATGTTAGAAAATATTTTATAAATTTTTGAGCAATTATCAAAGTACAGGACAAGTAGTTAGACATTTACATTGATTAAAAGTGCGATGAAAGTATTTGAATGTTTACATAAATTTTTTGTGAGAAACTAAGCAAAACAAGTAAATATACATGAATATATGTATAACTAGAATAGATGAGAAAAAAGGCTCAAAGTGTTTCAAGAGCAGTATATATATATATATATATTGTGTAATAGCAGTAGCACACCTCAACAGGTCCTTCGAAAATCCACAGTACTTCCCCATCAAGAGAGAATCGCCCAATAAAACTTTGGCTTCCTGCAATCCCCCCAACAATTGCATCAGGTCTTTCATTTCCAGAGTCCACTGACACAACAGTCAGAGCAGCATCTGCTTCACCGCTAATGTTGTATTGCCATCCACCGATTACATCTCCTGTTGAGGGATCAATCTGAGAGAAAAGTACATAAACATACGTACATATATTGTTGGGATAGGTGCTGATAAAGCCCAGAGAGGTAGAGATAATATAAATGTTTTGAAAAGACAGGGGTATGATAGATTGGAATACACAATTATGTTTCAACATAGAATCATTCTAGAAACTTGTTTGGGAAATGTATTTTGAATAATGGCTCGTATACTATGCCGGTCTGTATCAACATAAACAAATATAACTAAGCGTGGCTAGCAATATATTAATACATATTTGTATATATTTTCTGCACAAGCTTAATTTATTTGCTATGTCATCGTTTTGCTTTGTTAATTTAAGAAGATCTTTTCATCAGCTGAAGTGGAACAACATTAAGGTATATTCAAATATAGATACTACTGATACAACATGAAAATTTCATGCATTCAATAAGTAGATTGATTTTGCACGATGTAAGAAAAGTTTAGCGTCAAAACATGCATAACAACACTTACTTCTAGTAAAAGAGCATCGGATTCTCCAGTTACATCACTAAAATAATCTCCACTAGTGGATCCAGCGACCAAGAGAAGGCTGAAAAATAATGTCACAATGTTCAGAATTTCAACAAAAATATATAATAGTAAGACCAAAAAATACTAGCCTTATATAAATGCAGCAAATTTACATTAAAAAATATGTAGTTGAGCTTGGCTCAATATGACTTTTTACATATCCGCTATGTGAAATATCATGAAATGCACTAAAAAAATATTGAATACTGCAAGAACTTTTATAATTACCTATCATCTACATAGTATATTGAATATGCATGATCATCGCCATCAGTTCCTAATAGTACAGACCACTGCTTTTCTCCGTCTTCTATATCTAATGCACTGATACTAATGCTCGATGTACTCAATCCAGAAGATGAACTGCACAAACAAATAGTAAAATTTATTTCAACATGTTCAAATATAACATGCTGGGTATGGTACTTACGCATCGGCAATGAGATTTGACCCAGTAATAAACTTCAGATCATTTGTTGTCGATATGCTTCTTAAGCTTTCAGTTGAACCTACAAGAATTAAGAAATGCAATAAAATTTGTTGTTAGAAATATTGAATGAATGGAAAACTTTGGCTATAGCAAATTTTCTTAAAATAAATTTTCACATATAACGAATCTGTGAAAAAGTTATATTGTGCCAAGTCAGCATGTAATATTGAATTATTTTGGTAATCTCGACAGATTTGTTACATCTGAAGCTCAATTTGCACATTACGCAATGACAAACCACAATAATTTAATGATATGCGGTATTTAAAAGTATAGAAATAATTGAAGAAAGCCATTTTAATTAAGCTACATATATATACAGTCATAATTTGTGAAACTACTTTCTAAAAAAACTTTTGGTGAAAGTGTAAATAATCTCTATCATTAGTGATATATTTGTAGTTCTTAAGTCCGATTGTTTTAGTGGCCAATTTTATACTAGCGCCAAAATTTTATGAATATAACAGAGAATCAGTCACTTAAGCTAATGAATGAAATGGCATAGAAAAGATATGTCGAATCTAATGATAATGAATCTATGCAACTGTGAGTTATGAGTAACGTATCAATTTCAAAAATGCATACAATCTTACCCTCCTCTTCCACCTGCCATAGAGCCTGAAGATCAGCAACTTCTACAGCCCCCTTATCGATTCCTCCTGGGGGAAACACTCTTTCAGCTTCAGCAGAAGATATGGTCTTAATAGTTGGCTTTTGAGTAGATTCGGGGGTAGCCGCAATCGAAGGAGCTGGTGTAGTTACTACAGTAGGAGATGGTGTAGATTCTGTAACAGGAGAAGGGGTAGTTTCTGCCGTAGATCCTGGCGCAGTTTCTATTGTAGGAGCTGGCGTATTATCTGCATTAGAACTAGTTGTAGGTATAGTAGCAGGCGCTAAAGTATTTTCTGCATTAGAACTAGTTGTAGGTATAGTAGCAGGCGCTAAAGTATTTTCTGCAGTCGTCAACCCATTATCTAAGCACAATAACAGATCATTTTGTACCATGCAAATTTGGTGAAGTATAAAATAATTATAGCACCATGACAATAATAAGACATGAGAAAACATTAACGCACATAAATTTATAAAGTTGAATATCAAAATGTTTTCATGTACCTATAGCGCTCGGGGCACTTGTAGAATCCATGCCAACAGGCGACTCTGTGGTAGCCATCATTGAGGTTGGGGATAGAGTAGCTGACGGCGATAGAGTAGCAACTGGGGAGATAGTAGCAACCGGCGATATAGTAACATAACTGATGGGGGCAAACGTTGGTGTAACAGAAAATCCAGTTGTCGGAGAAATTGTTACAAATATTGGGGCCGCAGTAGGAAATAACGAAGGCACATAGGTTTGATCGAATGGGGCAATAGTGGGAGAGTAAGTGGCTAAAGAAGGAGCCACAGTTGGTGATATCGATAGAAAGCCTGCAGGAGATATAGTAGGAGTAAAAGTATTAAATCTAGGGGCGACTGTGGGAGCAAAACTAGGCCTAAAGGTCTCTATAAATGTAGGCACCATGGTAGGTGCAAAGGATTGGATTGGTGAAAATGTCCTAGCTGGGGCAAATGTATTAGATGGCGATAAGGTATTGGCTGGTGCAAAGGTGTTTGCTGGTGCAAAGGTGTTTGTTGGGGCAAAGGTATTTGTGGGGGCGAATGTACTAGTAGGAGCAAATGTACTAGTAGGAGCAAATGTACTAGTGGGAGCAAATGTACTAGTGGGAGCAAATGTACTAGTGGGAGCAAATGTACTAGCGGGGGCAAACGTACTTAATGGCGAAAAAGTTGTGAAGCTAGGAGCTACCGTAGGAGCCATGCCTGAGGAGTCATTTCAAATTATCAGGAAACAAAAAAGTGACTTGGCCCGAACTGAAACTATTCACTTAATCATTCATTTTTGTTAATTTTTTAAAGATGGCAACAGGAAAAGTATGTGTACAAATAATACGACTGAAAATTAATTTTCAATGGTTGAAAAATGCAAGCAAGCTACTATTTAGATTAAGTGCCTATCTGGACATCAAGAAATATGTGAATGAACAAATGGCTTTATAATCATAATTTTTAAACTTAATATATATACTTGCTAGCATAAGCTCTCAGGAAATAATCCTGTACGAGCATTTTCAAGATGCTAGATCTTGTTTGCAGACAAATTTGAATATAAATTTTTAATGAAAATGTCTAAAAAAGGGAAAATATTTATTTGAGAAGCAAAACAGCTTTTGTGTTTTAAGTAAATCTTTATCATGAAATATATAAATTGAAATTTCCGTATAAATGCTTGCATTTTAACCAGTATATTCAAAAACTCATGCAAGGTGCTAACTTTTGCAGAAAATAATAAAGGATATACAGAGATATTATTCTGACTATTGACAAAATTTTGTTCTTACCAACTGGAGCATAACTAGGACTTGATGTGGGTGAAAATGAGGGCCCAACTGCTGTACATGCAAGCATAAAAGCAGCATCAACTTCGTCCACTATAGTATTGCATGTAAATTGTCCGCAGCAGTCCATGTCTGTCAAGCACTCTTCGCCAGCTCCAACACAATTTGAAGCGGGTGCTGCGGTCGGTGCTATGGAAGCACCAGTCAGAATAGGAGCTGGTGTCACAATTACTGGAGCAGTGGTAACTAATGGCGTTGGTGCAGGGGAAACTAATGTAAGTTCTACAGTAGGGGCTGGAGTTTTCTCAGCTGCAATAGGGGCAGGTGTTTCTATTTCTGCTACTGGTGCAGGAGTAAAAATAAGAGGAACTGGCGTAGGAGCAGGCGTGTCTGCTACCGGAGCTGGAGTTTCAATAATTTCTTCTGGAGCATCTGTTTCGACAATCACTTCAGGAGCATCTGTTTCAACAATCACGTCAGGTGGGTCAGTTTCCATGACCACTTCCGGTGGATCAGTTTCCACGATTACTTCCGGTGGATCAGTTTCCACGATTACTTCCGGTGGGTTAGTTTCCACGATTACTTCAGGTGGGTTAGTTTCCGCAATGACTTCAGGTGGATTAGTTTCCACGATAACTTCAGGTGGATCAGTAGAGTCAGAAAATGACTGCGAAGTGCCTACGAGAGAGGAGATTATTTGATTTGTATCAAAACTAGTCGAAGATTGTAAACGCCTCCAATCAAAATTAAGTCGTGAGTCGAGTTCGATTTTTTGAAAAACGCTGACACCTGTAGTGCAGAGAAGACCGAAGATGAAAATCAAGCATATTCGCATTTTCTACGGAACTAAACTATATGCAAGGTTATAGGAAGATGCAATTCGAATTTCACGTTACACTTGCAATCCAATCACCTCGAAATAAAGTCAAATGACTGCTATATTGACATCAAACATATGACGTATAGAGCTCACCTTGCCAAGGAACCGCAGCGAAAATTTCGGCACCTACTAACGCGGATACGTATTGGCCAAAAGGACCAACTCAAGAGAATCAACACACACATTTCAAGCAATTTGGTGATATCGCGAAAAAATGTCCCTTCGGCTAATTTTCAGCCAATATTTAAGCCGCCACAAAAAAGGCCAACTGCATCACAAACGTATTTTTTTCTGATTTTTCTGAAAATAACCGTTCAACTTTACTCAGAAATATAGATTTTGAAGACTCCAGGGGTTATTTTAAACAATTTACTGAAACATCGTTATTATAAATGCTTTAAAAATTGAATAGCGAAACGTACGCAAATCACGTAAAATTTTTTGAAAGCGGCAAACTAGACGTTTTTAATTTTTATTGAAAAATAATGAATTCGTTTGAATAAGATTGCATTGCCTACTTTCATTTAAAGTTGTTCATTTGATACTTATTTCCTTCATTAGAATCAACATTGGCCAAGGAGGTTTTTAATCCTTATAGAGCAAGATAACTTTTTTTTATGAATCAGTTGTGATAATGAGAAAAGAATATTAAAACAATATTCTCGACTACGCTTGGACTACTTCTTTAGTTAAGTCAAGCTTCAACAGTACCTTCAGGTTAGTATTGATTTTAGGTATGTGTGCTGCTTGTCAGTACAACTAAAACTGTATCAATTTCATATTTAGTTTGGCTTGGAATATATTCTTGACTAATGGGATGATTGTCAATACATAGCAGCATGTGGGTGGTGCCAATCACCAGGATATTTATAGTGGAAAATTTGCTGGATGCAAAAACGATATTCAGCATGGAGAAAGACAGAAATGCTTTTTATACTGACTTTATTGTGTACAAGAGCAATTATTCAACAAGGAAAATAATTCTATGTAAAGCAGATGATAAGTTAACACAAAATCTCTATATATAATCAATGGGCAGGATTTTCAATTCCAAATTTTTTTAACGTGAAATGAGCTGAATCTAGGCTCTGGATTCATGTCTATGAAAGCTGCACCTTAGTGATGACCAACACCATAAAATTTGGCCTACATTGCATCAATTCTGCAGCAGGAAAAAGTACTTTTGTAACATACCATGAAATTGAAAAACAGTACACTGCTAATTACAGGTCCAAGTATAATTGTCATGGTTAAATGCTTGCAAGATTCAAGCATGTAAAGTCACCAATAAAGAGAGAACAATTAAATTTTTGGTTCAGTTTTCTAAAACCTTCATTAGGCAATGGCAGCCAATATTGCCAAGCAATGAACAAGATGAAGCAGGAAACATTAGTTAATAGGCATTACAGATTGTCTGAATAAAGTCTGATACAGGAAAGGACTTAAAGTATTTTGGGAAGTGTACTCTCTGTAGATGAGAGTGCAAATAGTAAATGGATTAAATATTGTAATAAAGTGTAACAAATATGGATATAACTTTTTCCAATGACAATGAAAAGATTAAAATGGAGGAAAAGTCATGGATTCAGAAGATTGGACATTGTGTGGAGATTTTAAGCTAGGTAATCAATGGAAAAACTGCCAAAACAAAAATGAAACCACAAATTAAAAATTACTTTACCTCATGAAAACTCAACACTTTTTATGGTGAAAGACTTTAAACCCATTTTATGACCCTGCATAAGTAATAGTTATATTACTGAATAAGTTATAAAGTATCTTTGAAGCATTCCAAAATTATCTGATAAATTAAAAAAAAATTTGAAGTTTTTATTTCTTGCCCCCCCCCCCTTCTCCCTGTCAAACCTTTGTCATTAAGTAGTTCTAATTCACTTTGGGGTTGGCAATAAAAAAATTATGCCATAGATTTTCATTTTTAATCCAGTTTCAGCCAGTTACTTTTAAAATAAACTTCTAGTGAGTCATCACCACCAAACACTAATTCATGCATAAATCTAAAATTTACCGCAATGTAGGTAAAAAGGCAATCTGCAGATACCAAAATATTTAGCTATTATAAATGTGTAAGCAAAACCAGCAAGATACAAAATTACAACAGCAAGGGAGTATGTTGCTGTTAGGAATGCAAAATACAACGTAAATACAAGGAATTTGTGACAGAATATGTATATTATTACATCCTAAATTGTATTGATAGATGTGAGATAACTTCATCAACACAACAAAGTATCACTTACTGAAACTTGTTCTTATAATTCAAATGGGAACTTGCTCTCATTGTCAGAACTGAAACTTCAACATAGCATTAGGAGAAACGTACCGCAGCTACAGAATAGAACTAACTCCCTTAGAGGTTAATTCCTAACAATTGCATGCAAACACAATTGTGTTGCTAGAAGTAAACATGCTTTATAGTGATGCACAAATCATAACTCTAACCCATCACCACAGCCTGATATATTGAATATTGACTTGCCCAAACCTTATGTAGTTTCCCTCAGCTGTAAAACAGAATCAACTCTTTAAGGAATCAATTCCTAATAGATGTCTCCCTAGCTGCAAATTTACTTAAAGGTGTATGATGAATATTAGATTCCCAGATCTAGTGTTCACAGTTCAAAATATTTTCCTCAAGTTTTCAACTATTTATTATGAATGTGTTCAAACAAAACTCAAAACTAGGGCAAACAGTATATTTACACAGATATGAATTGTGTTGCTGGAGGTGAACATACTTCACAGCAACACACAAATCCTAAACTTAGACTATCACCAAAATCTAGCAATGACTTGCCATAAACTTAGAATTTCAATATGCAAAGCAATGATTTGCCATAAAACAGAATTCCATAGCTATGACATGAGTTTAACCATTCACCAGTTAATTACTAATGCTATTGTCCTTTGTTAAGTAACCCTTCTAAAAGACAAAGAATCTCCATTTATCCTTTTTCCACTTACCATCCAAAAAATATTTTACCTCATAGTAGCCAAACTGTTAGTCCAAAATAACAGGGGAAGGTTGTACTTGGACTGGTCTAGGGTAGGTGTTCTTTACTAAGTATACCAAGAATACATGAAAAACATTATGCAGTCTGCTCATAGACTGCAGTAGTTGTGGATGGTAAGACACTACATTAATCTTCTTGACAATCTTGAACAGCCCCAGTTTTTTCCAGTCCAGCTTAATTAAAGGTCTTCAAGTCTTGATAAGATAATGGTCTAAAAAGACCATTTCCTTCTTTATACTTAATGCAACAATGTTTTATGCTAGTAAAATGTTTGACTGACAACTGCACTTTTTCTAAATCATGACAGAAAGATGATAACAAATTTAAACTGGATATATGCTTTTTAGTGTTAGAAGCAAATCTAAAATTATGTCAGGAACTAACCCCTAAGGGAGTTAATGCTATTCTGTAGCTGCGGTATATTTCATTTGATACTATGTTGAAGTTTTAGTTTAGACTATGAGGATAAGTTCCAGTTTAGATTGTGAGAATATGTTTCAGTAAGTGATATTTTGTTGTGTTGATGAAGCTATCTCACTTCTATCAACACAATTTAGGATGTAATAGTATACATATTCTGTCACAGATTTCCTGTGTTTATGCTGCATGTTACAGTTAGGATTATTGGGTAAATGTATAGCTAAGTATGATAATATTTGGAAGCATCGGAATTCAAACCCAAAACCTTAGTGCTACTAATTAATTATCATACTGTTGAACCATCAATTCCCAAGAGGTAGGGGGCTGTAGGGGTCCTAGTATCTGGGGACAGGGCAGATATCCTGACAGTTACATTCCTAACAAATTACTTCTGTGCATCTGCTACCAGGCAGATTAAAATCATAAGTTGCCTTAATTGGATTCATATTGATAGACGTACAATAGTGCATTGTAACAAATTTTACTATTGAAAGAGTATCAACTCAGTTGGTCTGTTCAAAGTTCAAGTAAATCCTAAGGTATCATTCCAATATCTTATTCAACCTTTCAGTTTGACTGTCAGACTGAGGGTGTTATGCAAATGTTGAGTTTTACACAATACCATATGGTTTTAGTGGAGCAGATTAAAATAAAGACATGAACATTGACTCCCAAGCACTAACCAAATTATTTGTTAACATATGAATGCAAATGATGTGATCGTAAGGAATTAACACCTAAGGGAGTTAATTCTATTCTGTAGCTGCGGTATAATTTGTTTTGGTTTCAGTTCGGTTTTAGTTCGGTTTCAGTTTGGTTTCAGTTTGGTTTCAGTTTGATTTCAGCTTGGCTTCAGTTTGGTTTCAGTTTCAGTTCCAAGATACATCAGAGAGCTGAACCCTGTTCTTCATGCTACTAAGTTTTGTGTGTTGCAAAAGTTATCTTACTTTCAGCAACACATGTAGATTAATATCAAATACTATTTCTGTCTTTATGTTATTTGTTGTGTTTGTATTTTCCTAACAGTGATAGAAAAAGATCTACAAACTGACTCAACATTATTATTTTAGAGCATGTGGTGAAATGGCCCACCTTAATAAAATGATCTATAGTGACTAAACTGAATCCTTACCCAAGCTTTAGGCAGATCCATTATGAAGTCCATTGAAACTAAATGCCAAGACCTTGGAGGTATTGGTAATGGATGAACTAAACCACCAGGTTTCATATGTGCTGTTTTTGATCATGTGCACACATGACAGAACTCAGTATATTTAACTATACCTTTATGCAGCTCAGGCCACCAATACTTCTTGAAGATAAATTCATACATTTTATATATACTGCTATGGTTTACAATAGGTAAATCATGGCAAGTCTCTAAAATTTCCAGTTAAAGGTACTTTGGTATAACTGCGCATCAATAACATGTAATATAGTCTTTCTTACACCCAAAACCCTTTCCCTGCTTTACACCTTGGGTCTCTTCATCTTGAAATTGTAAAGTCTTGATCTGATCTATTAAACTCCTTTCTCTACTTACTGCAATAAAATGATGCTTCTTTTGCGGTATTGCTTGATTCTTAGCCTTTATTTGTTCATCAAAACTGTCAGGATCTAATATGTTGCCGTGCAATTCGCTATTGAACCGTGATTATTTTGTCATAAAATGTTGATTCGTGTACGATTCTTTCAAAGAATT
>JAULBW010006393.1:0-17097 GCA_032358265.1 Vaucheria bursata | reverse complement strand
CTAACCCTAACCCTAACCCTAAACCCTAACCCTAACCCTAACCCTAACCCTAAACCCTAAACCCTAACCCTAAACCCCTAACCCTAACCCTAAACCCTAACCCTAAACCTAAACCCTAAACCCTAACCCTAAACCCTAACCCTAACCTAAACCCTAAACCCTAAACCCTAAACCCTAACCCTAAACCCTAACCCTAACCTAAACCCTAACCCTAACCCTAACCCTTAACCCTAAACCCTAACACTAACCCTAACCTAAACCCCTAAACCCCTAAACCCCTAAACCCCTAAACCCCTAAACCCCTAAACCCTAACCCTAACCCTAACCCTAACCCCTAACCACTAAACCAGCTCCAGCCCCAGCACTTTTCATAAGATTTTCAAATTATGCATTAGAACATAATTGTGTTTGTGCTTTTTATTTTAGTAACAAGCGAACTCCTAAAGTTAAAAGTGTACTTTGATGATGCTACTTATATTCTTCGGAAGTTTTGACAGTTTTACCATTTGCTCCAAAATAACTGCCAACTTGATACACGCCTGAAGAAACGTAAAATATAATTTAAAACCTAATAAAATTAGAGGAAAAAGATAACATGGGAAAAACTTTTAAAAATAGTTGCAATTTTAGTTCTAATATTAAACCTCTTTTATGGTTATCAAGTCTAGATAAAAACGAAATGTATGGAGTAAGCAATATTTATGATCAGATTGCAAGTATGAGACCTATGCATGTATTGTATTGTATGGTAATGATTATATACATTATAAAGAACAGATTAATATCCATTCATTTAAACTTACCTCTGTGGTTTGAAGAAAATCATGCATCCTGGAATTATTGGAGGAGGACCTACAATTTCATACAGAAATATTTTGAAAACTTACTTTCTATTACTGGGTAGCTTAGAAAAATAGAAATGAGTGGGGAGTGTAAGATTTATAAATTGTTCACGCTTACTGTGTGGTAATTAATTATGGAAAGATCAAGTTGTACTGTAAAAAACAGTAATTATACGAATAATAGATTCAAGTTGGTTTTTTTATCATCAAAAATCTGTTTTCATTACAAACAGCTACATTAAAACTTTGTATAACAAACCAATAATCATGAACATAAATATTTAATACGTTCACCTGTCAATTCATTATATTGAAGCCAAAGCTCCTTTAATTTTGGCAGTTTTTTTAATTCCACCGGTATTGTACCTGTATCGCAAGAAAAGTAATGAAAATATGAAAGTCAGTTCTTTCAAAATGACCTCTTTGGGTGAAATGGAACATATTCCATGCTGGAATTATTGGAGGAGGACCTACAATTTCATACAGAAATATTTTGAAAACTTACTTTCTATTACTGGGTAGCTTAGAAAAATAGAAATGAGTGGGGAGTGTAAGATTTATAAATTGTTCGCGCTTACTGTGTGGTAATCAATTATGGAAAGATCAAGTTGCACTGTAAAAAACAGTAATTATACGAATAATAGATTCAATTTTCTTTTTTTATTATCAAAAATCTGTTTTCGTTACAGCTATATTGCAACTTTGTATAACAAACAAATAATCATGAACATATGTTAAATGCATTCACCTGAGAATTGGTTATTGTAGAGACCAAGATGCACTAGATTCTTTAATTCCCCAAGTTCGTTTGGTATTGCTCCTGTATCGCAAGAAAAGTAATGAAAGTATTAAGAGTTAGTTCATTCAGACTAACATATCTGGGCGAAAGGTAATGTTGCATCCTGTTATTATTGGAGGACCGCCAACAATTCCATGTAGAAATATTTTCAACATTCATTCTCTATTACTGGATAGCTTAGAAATATAGAAATGAGTGGGAAGTATATGATATATAAATTGTTCTTGCTTGCTGTATGTGGCAACTATGGAGAAACCAAATTGCACTGTAAAAAGCATAAACATATGTGAATAGTAGATTCAAGTTGATTTTTTTAGTATCGAAAATCTATGTTTTCATTACAAACAGCTATATTGCAACTTTGTATAACAAACTAATAATCACGGATTTAAGTATTAAGTATGTTCACCTGTCAATCGATTACTACGTAGCCAAAGTGCCTCCAAATTCAACAATTCTCCTAGTTCCTTTGGTATTGCACCTGCATTACAAGAAAAGTAATGAAAGTATTACATGTCAGTTCTTTCAAACTGATCTCTGCGGGTGAAAGGTAGTATTGCATCCGATTGTTCTTTTCGGAGGACCACCTACAATTTCACACAGAAATATTTGGAAAATTCATTTTCTGTTACTAGGTAGCTTAGAAATAAAAAATGAGTGGGAAGTGCATGATTTGTAAATTGCTCTCGCCTACTGTATGTGGCAACTATGGAAAGATCAAATTGCACTGTAAAAAAACATAAATATATGAGAATAGTAGATTCAAGTTGATTTTTTTAGTATCGAAAATCCGTTTTCATTGCAAACAGCTACATTGCAACCTTGTATAGAAAACTAATACCCATGTACTTAAGTATTAAATATGTTCACCTCTCAATTGATTACGATCAAGATCGAGCCGTTTCAATTCTAACAGTTTTCCAAGTTCCTTTGGTATTGCACCTGCATCACAAGAAAAGTAATGAAAATATGAAAAGTCAGTTCTTTCAAACTAACCTCTGCAGGTGAAAAGTAATATTGCATCCTGGAACTATTAAAGGACCACTTACAATTTCACACAGAAATACTTTGAAAATTCACTGTCTATTACTGGGTAGCTTAGAAAAATAGAAATGAATGGGAAGTACATGATTTATAAATTGTTCTCACTTACTATATGTGGCAATTACAAAGAGATCAAGTTGCATTGTATAAAACGTAGCTATATGAACAATTGATTCAAGCTGATTTTCTACTATTGAAAAACTATGTTTTCGTTACAAACAGCTGTATCGCGACTTTGTATGACAAACCGATACTCATGGACTTAAGTGTTAAATACGTTTACCTGTCAATCGATTACCATCAAGATCAAGCCACTCCAATTTCAATAATTTCCCTAATTCCAGTGGTATTGCACCTGCATTGCAAGAAAAGTAATGAAAATATTAAAAGTCAGTTCTTTCAAACTGACCTCTTTGGGTGAAAGGTAATATTGCATCCTGGAATTATGAAAAGACCACTAACAATTTCACACAGATATATTTTGAAAATTCGTTTTCCATTATTGGGTAGCTTACAAGTATAATAATGAATGCAGAGTGTAAAATTTACAAATCATCCTCAGTTACTGCATGTGGCAATTATGGAAAGATCAAATTGCACTATAAAAAGCATAAATATATATGAATGGTAGATTCAATTTGATTTATCTAGTATCGAAAACCTATGTTTTCGTTACAAACAACTACATCGCAACTTTGTATAACAAACTAATAATCATGGACTTAAGTATTGAGCACGTTCACCTGTCAATTCATTACCACCAAGATAAAGATGCACTAGATTCTTTAATTTCCCTAATTCTGCTGGAATTGTACCTGCATGGTAAGAAAAGTAATAAGAATATTAAAAGTCAGTTCTTTCAAACTGACCTCTACAGCTGAAAAGCAATACTACATCCTGGAATTATTAAAAGACCACCTACGATTTCACACAGAAATGTTTTGAAAATTCACTGTCTATTACTGGGTAGCTTAGAAAAATAGAAATGAGCAGGAAGTACATGATTTGTAAATTGTTTTTGCTTGTTACATGTGGCAATTATGGAAAGACTCAAGTTGCACTGTAAAAAACATAAATATATGTGAATAGTAGATTCAAGTTGATTTTTTTAGTATCGAAAATCTATGTTTTCATTACAAACAGCTACATTGCAACTTTGTATAATAAGCCAATAATCATGGACATAAGTATTAAATACGTTCACCTGTCAATTTATTACCACCAAGGTAAAGATGCACTAGATTCCTTAATTTCCCTAATTCCACTGGAATTGCACCTGCATTGCAAGAAAAGTAATGAAAATATGAAAAGTCAGTTCTTTAAAACTGACCTCTGCAGGTGAAAAGTAATATTGCATCCTGGAATTATTAAAGGACCACCTACAATTTCACACAGAAATATTTTGAAAATTCACTGTCTATTACTGGGTAGCTTAGAAAAATAGAAATGAATGGGAAGTACATGATTTATAAATTATTCTCACTTGCTGTTTGTGGCAACTATGGAAAGATCAAGTTGCACTGTAAAAAAGTAATTATACGAATAATAGATCCAAGTTGATTTTTTTAATATCGAAAATCAATGTTTTCATTACAAACAGTTACATTGCAACTTTGTAAAACAAACCAATAATCATGGACATAAGTGTTAAATATATTCTCACCTGTCAAATTATTACTACCAAGGTAAAGATGCACTAAATTTTTTAATTTTCCTAATTCCACTGGTATCGCACCTGCATTGTAAGAAAAGTAATGAAAATACTAAAGGTCAGTACTTTCAAACTGACCTCTTTGGGTGAAAGGTAATATTGCATCCGATTGTTATTATTGGAGGATCACCAACAATTTCACAGAAATATTTTGAAAATTCACTTTCTACTACACTGGGGGTAGCATAGAAATATAGAAATGAGTGGGGAGCACATGATATATAAGTTGTTCTCGCTTGCTATATGTGGCAACTATGGAGATATTAAATTGCACTGTAAAAACGCAAGTATGTGAATAGTAGATTCAAGTTGATTTTTTTAGTATCGAAAATCTATGTTTTCATTACAAACAGCTACATTGCACCTTTGTATAACAAACTATTAATCATGGACTTGAGTATTGAATACGTTCACCTGTCAATCTATTACCACTAAGGTAAAGATGTACCAAATTCTTTAATTCCCCAAATTCCACTGGTATTGCACCTGCATCACAAGAAAAGTAATGAAAATATCATGGGCAAAGCAAAAATGCAAACTAAACTTTTTCAAAGCCAAGTATATTTCCATGCAACTTAAAAATAATCCGATTGCGCTAAAAATATAATTCAGATACAGCTATAAATAATAAAAAATAGTATGTAAAAGTAGGATAAATATTTTTTACATAAAAATTTATTTCAAAACTTTCATCAAACAACATTTACATATTGAAAATATATATTTCTCCATTGCAATTTTTGAATATCTGATTGAGTAGATAGATTCTTTCCTAATGGTGCTACCAATATTGATCAATAAATGTAACTGATATTGTAAAAAAAAGAATAGCATCTAATACGAAAAAAAATTAAATCAAAATTAGTTTATTTAATAATACTCCTACTAATGGAAGAATAAATAAATCTGGTGCAGATACACAATAAAATGTTAATAATACCTTTTAATCTGTTCCTATACAAGTTCAAGTAACTCAGAGCAGAGAGTCCTCCCAGCTCTGATGGTATCAGACCTACAAAAATAAGCAAGCTGGGATAAATGGAAAAATGCGCAAATAAATTTGTATCTGCAAACACCATATGTATATAAAATACAAGTTGATTAGAACTTTAAATTTATAAAGGTATAGATCATTATCAATAAGTTGGCATTTTAATCAGAATGAAAGAAATAAAGATAAAGAACAAACTTTTTTCATATTACGATCAATAAATATCGAATGGAGGGTAAACTTTTAATAAGTTCAATCTACTAATATTAATTTTGATTTGATTTATGAAAGTTAACAAAATCATGTAAGCCAGTTATTGAGTTCATATTTCTGTAGAGCTGGTAAAAACACTAATCATAGTAATAAAATAGAAAAGTTTTACATCGTAATATTTTCCGAATGTAATATATATCAAATCTATATCAATCCGAGGACCGAATGGCTTATACTGAAAAATATCATTAATTTAGGCAAAAAATGCTATATCAACTGAAGAATTCTGATATATTCATGTAAGGAGTTAACTTTTTAAGAATATATAGATATATATTTAACTTGGCATTGAGGTCTAAGAAGGAGAAAAATTGAATTTTTTATACATTTCCAATTGAACCAATATATTCATAACTTCTATAAGAAATACACGATTAGAGAACTAATATTTATTACACCACTTCATAAAATGAAGTATATCCTAGCTTTATAGAAACGGCCAAAAGGCTTAGGAATAACAAAAAGGAATCTTTACATTTTATGTATTTTGAAATACTACACTACTTAAGTCACCACTTTTATATAATGTATATGTACATAAACATTAAAATCACTGTACCTTTCAAATTATTTTCTCGTAAGTGAATATAAGTAATCCTGCAATTGGTCTCCTTGAACTCAGAAGTGCAGGTATTAGGTTGCCAACTTAATTTGTATCTATCTCTTGTCCAAAGTGCTCCTCGAGTACTTTCATACAATATTTCCATTATATCCATGTCACTGAATTTTACCTTTCATTCATGAAAAAATTGTAACAAATAATAATGCACATATGATACATTACAAAGAATTCATCATTTAAATTCAATATCTTGTATTTTTGCACTAAGGATTAAAATAAACACCACATCCATTAACATGTAGTAAATGTAAAAAATTATTTCAGAATTAAGTACTTTAAAAAAAATACGCATAAGAAAAAAACCAAAGAGGTAAGAGAAGCATAATTGACATTGTAATCCAAAATATGTTAATGATAGTCTTTTCTATGAAAATGATAGACATTCATAAAAAACAAGTAAAAAAAATATTAATTCTCATATGTTTTAAGCCAGATGTTACTTTTTGAAATGAATAGATACTGTATGTTTACATACTTACACATATATAAGCTAGTATTTATCATACCATCTATACAGAAGAAATTTATTTTTGATAGAGTTACCAACTTCAGGGAGTTGGCACTGCAAATAATTTCAAAAATTATCACATAACAAATTGAAAATTTAGATTCAGATCAATTTTATGAAAGCTACAATAAACTAAATTATTGACAAGTCAGATATCTCTCAGACATTGACTTAGAATTGGTCTCAAGTAGATCACAAATATTCTATAAACCTATAAGAGAGAGTTAACCAAAATGTATATCTCTTGCTGAGCAAAGAAGTGTTCTAATAGAAAAGTTATGGACAATTTACTGCATTTGCCTAAAATATTTGATCATTACTATGTTAAAATCACAAATATGTAGGCAAAGCAGTATATAACTAAGAATGATGTACAATATTTGCTGATATTTAAGTAATGCAAAAAAGGATCAACAGTATATATAGCGAAAAACAGAATGAAGTTTATGATAAATTTGTATAAAATAGATACTAGAATATATCTCATTAAGGTGATTCTTTTACTCTACTATTTTACCTAGTCTAGGAAATAATGTTGAAGTCTACCTTACTGTTCTCTAACTTTTTCAGTACACATTGAAACTCTTGTTCAAGTTGAAAAAAATAAAATAAACATGCATTGAAAGGTAGCTGAAGAATTTTAAAGACAAGATACTTCAAATTTCTACAATTCTCGGTTAATTCCATTATTATAAAATATTAATTAGGAGGAAATAGAATTTGCCGAAGATACATATATGGATTCATGCAATAAAGATTTGATTCATGCTAAATATATTTTCGTTGTATTCAGTGCTAAAAATGGCTGAAAGTTTCTAAGAAAATGAATATTTTCATTCGTCAATATTTTATGCCATTCTAAAAACTATAAAATTTTGCAAATAAATATAAAAGACATTAAAATATTCATTTTTTATTTTCATATTGATACATATTCATAAATGGTAAAGAATACTAATAAACCACAGCAAAACAATATTATAAGAACTATATAAAATATACGCATATGTAAGTACAATGAATCAGCACTAAGCTAGAATAAGACAAATTAAACTTCTACTGATGAAGCACCGAGAAAATATGTGCAAAGTAATAATCCAAATATTGTCAATTTATTACATAAAGAAAACTGGAGATACATCTCATTAGCAATAGAAGAAATAGGACAGCAGCAGCCATAACAAGGTTAATGCTCGAAATGTATACATATAAATATAATCACCTCTTCTTTCTCCAATCTCATTAGTTCATGTTCAGTTTGCAGGCGTTCATTATCATGATCCTGCTGAGAAACAGAAATAATTTCATTTTGTTGCAAAAGTGAAAAAAATAAAGTAACAAAGTAAATGCCTAAGCAATAAACAAAATATCAAGCATATCAATTTCTACAATTTTTAAAAGAAATCACATTGAACGAAGAAAAAGCAGTAATGAATGTAAATAATATTTTATAAAATGCAGAAGCAAAGACTGAGAGAAATTAATGTAAGGCAGTATCGACTTATTATTTTGTGTAGAGTTGGGTCTTAAAAGCGAGTCAGTCAGTAAGGTAATTATTATAAATTTTTCACGTAATTTTGAATTTATGACCTGAAAAATAAAGTCAAACTGAGATTAGAAAAGTTATCCTGCCCCAAATACACATCATTAGAGAGATAATTTATGTATAAGTGTTCTTTTTTACTAATATACGATGCATTATCTTCACGGTGATTATCAAAATGTGTAATATGCAGTCCATCATAATATTTATATACTGCTTTTGCAAAAATAATAAGCCATAATTTTGTGACAAAAATGGAAAATCAAGTAAATATGAATGATATCATATTCGAGCTAAGATACTACATTGACTAAGAAGGATTTAGAAAATCAGTATGTATAAATCTCTAAAGAATCAGGGAACGAGAGAGGATAAAGCTATATGAATACATCAAACAAAAAAACACAAATAATATCAAGTCATTCCTATTGGCTAATAAGTGGTGAGCGATCATCAACAAAATATGAATGACAAATATCAAAGTGTATATTCAGCAGTCCAGTAAACAAAAATATCTGATCTCAGAATAATAGGTAGTATATTGCTAATGCTACAAATATTATGGTACTTTAAAACCATCTAATAAAGAAGTCATATACATATATATAATAATCTGGTATCAGATATATTTAGAGTAGGATATTTACTTTGGGTTTACCATAATTGAATAATTAACTAGTACTACTTCAAAATGTTGAGTAGTTTGTGTGAATAAATAAAAAATATGAATGCACAATTCAATTACTCATTTCGCATTTAAACATGAGAAAAATGTAATTGTATTTTACTAATGAATTGAAAAAAATTGTTCATCTGGGACACTTTTGAAGTAATAACAGATTTCCTGCACTTGTTACAGAATATAATCCTATTTAATCAACCAAAAAAAATTTGTAGAAAAATATATTGCTAACCATTCTTGAAGGCTCATCTGTGACAGGTGCACCCTGGGATAAGACATGTATTTTACAAGCATAAATCAGGACAAAATGTACTATAATATAAAAATTTGCTACTCTTAATATGAATTTACGTAGTGTACATTAAGTTCACTATGAGTACGCATTCAAAACCTAGAGACATTAAATCTTTGTTTTATGTTAGCAGCATTGAAGAGTTTGAATGACCTTTTGAACAAATCAACCAAAATCTTTTGAATCTATTGTATTTTACATGCACATGTTGGCCATCAAATATTTACACAATTAATTGAAAACTGACCATTTATGTATATGGTAACATACCCAACAAATGCATATATGCATTCATACATACGGCTCATAAAATACTCAGTATAGAAACTAATATCTATCCATTTAAAATAAATTAAAGTTTTATGAAGATTAGTAGAAAAAAAACATGAAGGCACATATATGTGCATGATCTAGTTCAAAGAGTCTAAAAGTACAATAAGTGAGTTGTGCACTCCTAACAAACAAGATACTACCTAGTTAGAAGTTTGCAGGTACTTCTTATCGGTCTGTACTATCAGCAATTTTATGCATAGTAATATAGATTTTAAATAATTATGTCACATGGATCAACGAGTAGTGGAAAAAATTTGGATAGTTTACATAGATATTTGAACTGATATTGTTAGGCTTATTATTATAAAAAAGGATTTTTAAACATAATGAATCTTGAGTGTAACATTAGTTTTTATTTTAAAAATAATAAATCTCAGACACTGATGCATACTTGAAAGAATAAATGTAAGATTTGGTATAAAAATGCGAGTTTAAGTAAATATATTCCTGTAATCATTCTAAGATTTTAATTCACGCACATACTAAGTAAAAAAGGGATTCGAATAATTCAAACACAAATGTTTTAGTATCCAAGCTATTCAAAATATTCTGCTATCCAACCAAATATGTCAAAAAATAAAACTTTTTAAACGATTTTTGAAATTACCTGTTCTTGAATTTGAATTTTGGCCCTTAAATTTTCAATCTCTCCTTGAAGCAGCTGTTAAGAAAATAAACAGACATATTACTTCAAACTTTGCAAAAAAAATTAACAAGCAAAGGAAAAGCCATTTAAATGAAATGAATGTTTAAGCATTCGTATACAAATAAGCATTTGCACTGATGCAATTTGTTTCTCATTTATACAAATTCACTATTTTATGCTGTGATTGTGATGCATTGCTCAATATAATCTTACTAAACAGACATTGTACAAAATTTGGATTTCTTGTATTACATAATTATGTTAAATAAAAAATAGTAATATTTTATTAATATTAATATTTTATTCAAAGAATCTCTAAAGGCTACATAGAAAACATGAATTTTTAAAAATATAGGATTAGTGAGTAATGGAGATTAATGGCACCACCAGTGACTCTAGCATCACCAGAGCCACCAATGAAAAAGTAGAAAAATAAAATTTAAATGTACCATAAGAAATTTCTTAGAGATCATATTTTAAGTTGTAATTAACATATATCATTTCAATTTTAATAATAGAGGCCAAGTTTGTAGAGAGTTTATAATTGCGCTTTTAATTACCTGATTTTTTTCTCGGAACATGGGTGATTTACTGTCTTGAGCATCTTTTGCCTACCAAAAAAAGAGTCAGGATGCATGATAAATTTTGTAATTTAAAATTTTAGGAATTGTAAGCAGTAATAATTTACACTCATTGAATCTTCAGGGCAATATGTGCTTAAGCAGATTTTAAGAGTAGAATATTAATTCTAAACCACATGAAAAGTTAATTGAGGTAATTTTAAAAAGTAAACTACTGCATCAATCATAAAATACTATTAATGATCATCATTGTTTCGCATGGAGAAACAATAATATTGCTGTTTCAGTAACAAAAGCTACTATATTTGTTGCAAAAGATTCAACATAGAGGCTACATTGAAGATAAGAGTTATCAATTTGAATTCATTCTAGTAAAGTAAGGTAAAAATTTAAAATAAAATTAATTCTAACACATATTGAGACGTGCATACATACTTTCAAGTAAATTTCATCAATTTATTTAATAACAATTCACTATCCATAATGTCATCAAATTTTTAATTTACTTACAGTTTAGAAGTCATTAGTGGAAAAAAATTATTATTCTCAAAATAAGACTTGAAACTATCCTTTTATGAAGTACAACATAATGGAAATGAATGTTAAATTTAAGACATATATGTTTAATTTCACACATGTTATGGCTAAAAATTAATATATCAGTAAATATAATGTGACCAAACTATTTAATTTTAAATTTGACGAATGGCCCGCAAAAATTAATTTTCTTCCATTTGATACGCAAACCGTAAAACTTATGCTGGTACTAAAAAATCTTATCAAATAAATTTAAGTCCAAATATTTACATCACCTGTAATAATGGGTACTGAAAAAAATCGGCAAAGTTAACTTGCATGACAGGTTGTTGTTCTGCTTCAGCTAGTTTAATTGCCATTCTATTTGCAATAGATATTGCATCTACAATACTCTTTCCTGGTTCAAAAATATTCTGAAGGAAGAAAACAGATTAAGTTATCGATAATAAAGCACATATTTCTGTTGTGTTCTAATCTACTTTAATCATTAAGCTTGCATCATTTATAAACATTTTGGATACATTCGAATAATATAGTATTTTATACCTATATGGATTAAAAGAGCATGCATTGTAAGGTACTTTTTTCTAGTAACAATATCATTACTCATGTTTAAAAATATTTCAACAGTGTTCAGGGCGCTGGCATAGTCTGAAAATTTTATTCAATATTAACATTACAAACAATGATTAAAATGACGATGATTTAATTGAAAACCATGTTAAAAGTAATTTTAAGATTTTAGGCAGTTGCCCTACCAGCCGCAACAGTCATCAAAAATAATTTTCTTGTTGTCAATCGACTAACACTAAATCCTGACCTGTAGGATGCAGTGTGTGTATAATCCATGTTTCCCACTGTCACGTGCTCCTAACCCGAGAGCGCAAGCATAGCACACAAGTACCCCTATTCTCGTTTCATGGCGCGGTTTCAGTTGGGGAAGTAATCTACCGTCAGATGACATTCCTCTATTGAGCGGATTAGGGCTCTTGCGGCATGCGTCGAGAATAACGACAAGTGAACGAGTTTTTCCCTCCGGTACACGTATTATACAGATGCTATCGATAATATCGGAGTCCACAGATAGACAGTTAAGATTGATTTCATTGTCCAGTAATTGTGCTTCTTTATTAAATTCGCCTCCTGCAATGTAGTGTTCATTATTGTGGACAAGGCCATGACCTGCGTAATATATCAGGACCTCGCGGTGTTGAGATACTGCAAGGCGACGTTTCAGGTTTGAAATTTTCGCTTTAATTTCGTCAATATCGAGATTGATTGCGGATAGTATTTCGTAGTCACAAGATTCCAATCTGCACGACATTGCAGATGCATCGTTTAACGTGTTTTCAAGATCGCCGAGATGGGGGTAGCTAGAATTGGCGATCAAGAGAGCGATACCACGATGGGAAACCGCCATTTGTGTGTAATATTTCTTATAGTTGAATGTATGAGCTAATTGTTCAATTTTAACATTTGTTATACCTAATTTGCTTGATTTCAGCACCGAATTTTCTAATGAATTAACATTCTCTCTTGAGTTGATAGTCTCTTTAATTAACATGAATTCGAGTAAATATTCTTTTGAGTGCATATCACATTGAGTTAATTGCCTCTCGAGTTAGAAAAAAACAAGCCAACTACTCTACAAAAAGTGCCCATAATGGGAGAGGAGTTTGGATATGTCATGCAAGAGTTGTTTCATCGAGAGATTAGGTGTTAGGAACTAATTTTACAACTAGTTCTAAAAAGAATTACACTGTTAAACACTATTCCGTTATTTAGCTGTACCATTTTGTACAATATCGATTAACCTTTGTTTTTCTAACAACAAGAGGTCAAACAGTTCTGCTTTGCATTGTTTTTCATCATAATCGAAATTCCTAAAAGTTCATTTTGTGACTCTCTAGATGGACTGGCATTGAGATTTTATTGTGTTGCAGAGTATGTTTCTTATTTACACTAAGCTATGCAAATTATGTCTGCATAATGTTACTACCCTTCTGTAATCTTTGCGTTTCTTGTTGCTAACTTGTCCTATGCATTCACAACAATATGTGAACATTTTTTTATCAACTGACAAAAAAAGTTGCAAGATTTTAATTTCATATCCAGTCACATGTTTTATTGAGCAATTTTGAAAAAGGCAAGATTGAATTGAACAAAATTATAAAAGAATAAATAGATGTTGCTAAACTTTGTAGTGCTGTATTTAAACTTTCACTATTTACATTTATGTGATATTTGAAAACTATTGCTACGTTTTTCATGATATTTACAAAAGTGCAAGTTTTTGAAGACAGAATTTATTTAATAAAACTTTCAATGATAAGCAATTCAAGTACAGCCAAAAAAATAAAATACTTTGTGTACTTTTTCATATAACAGTTTTAATTTGGTTATCATAAGACAATTAAAATTTATAAATATTATTTTCTTAAATATATTAGGTATTATTCAATCTATTATAACACAGATTCAATTTATCTGATTGGATACTAACTAATTAAAAGCACAAACTTAAGATTAGGTATGCTTCATTATTCAGTTTAAAGTACATTCAAGCTTTTTAACATCACTAGATGTTTTTGAATTTTCCTTTTGTCTCATCAAGAAACTTGAGTACATTTTTATGGTAACTCATTTTACATTAAAAACACTATTTATAGTTCCTCTGTTTTAAACTTGTTCAAATAATTCTAATGTGTCACTATTCAAACCACTTGTATCTAGAGCATAATATAACTTTTTATTATCTTGATAATAAAAATAATTTAAAGTCTAAAGCAACATTAGACTCATTCTAAAATATACGAGCAGAAAAATATGCACTTTTACACTGTTCTTCAAAAGTGTTTATAAAACTGATAACAATGTATGAACTAAGTTTCTTAAAATGTGTGTTAGTAACCTTTCAGCTAATTGAACTTTTATTACTCATTTCTGTGACAAAAAAAATAAAAATCATTTGCTATTAAAGTAAGATTTGATAATTGCAGTATGTAAATCAATAGCCTGTTTATTATCAATTCCAGAATTACATGTATTGTAAGTGGTCATTTGAAAACGAAAAAAGTCAAAAATTTGTTTTTTTTATATTTACTTTGGCTTGGAAAATATAAAAGTAATTTATTGTATTTACTTCATTAGAAAACATTTTATTGGTACTTTTCTGTACCTAAGTAAGATGTATTTACAGCACCAAAATTTAGTCAACTTCTGAATTTTATTGTCATGATGCACAGCAAAACAGGCAAACAATGTAAGAGAGTAACAAGTCAAATGTACATTAAATCTTGACCTGTGTTGTGAGAAGTAATTACACTTCTCCAACACAACATTACTAATTTTTGACCTATTATATGACTAGCCACTTATTGAGAATGTGACTAACATAAAAATAAAGAATGTTCCAACTAGGAACATCTGCAGCTAAAATAGAAAAAAGGAATTAACTTATAACATAAATTAATTCCTGACAGTTGCCCCCTTAGCTGTAGACTTGGGAATTGAGCCAAACTGTTGCTTAAACTCTTGGATCAAATGGTTGCAGTTCATAATATTCTCCTCGGGCTCCCAGCTGTTCTCTTTGGCTGAGTATCCTTTCCATGAAACCAGAAACTGCCAATATCCACCTATCTTCTTGCCATCCAATATGTCATCAACTTCATAATAGTCATTATTACAACCCAAATTAATTGGAGGTGGTTTAGTTTGAGTGGGTCTTGAATAGGTGCTCTTGACAGGGTGTAGTAATAAAATGTGAAAAACGTCGTGTAACTATTTCATTGAATGAAGTAACTGCAAGCAGTAAGCCACTGGATTGATCATTTGAATGATTTGGAAAGGACCAAGTTTTTTCCAATCAAGTTTAATTGATGGTCTTAAGGCCTTAACATGGTGTCAATCTAAGAAGACCATCTCCCCCTTCTCATATTCCACATAGCAATGCTTGGTGTCAGCAAAACTCTTGGTTGAAAGCTGAGTTTTTTTTAGTGTCTTGCAAAGAGTCTGTGTAATATCATTTAAAATTGACATGTATTTCTGCAGAGTTTGTGGTGAGTCTGAAAGCAGTTCTGCAGACCAATGAATCAGAGGGTCAAATTCATATGTGGCTTTAAAAGGGCTTATAATAATGGCTTTATGGAACTGGGAATTGTAATAGGATTCTGCAAGCAGAAGATTTTCTAGCCAACTAGTTTGATTAAAGTTGGAATACGCACAAAGGTACTCTATAAGGACATGGTTTAATCTTTTTATCTATCCATCTGACTGGGGGTGGTGTACTGATGAAAGGTTCTGTGCAATTTCATAATTGCGTAATAAAGCAGAGAAGAATTAAGATATAAAAACAAATCCCAAGTCACTGACTAAATTGTTTGGAATACTATAAATGCAGATAATGTGATAGAAGAAGAGATCTACCAGTTCAAATGAAGTTGTATTTTTACGGCATGCAATGAAATGACTCATTTTACTAAAACAATCAATAATAACTAATGTGAAGTCTTTTTCCTGAACCGGAGGAAGATCTGCAATAAATTTCATAGCTACTGAATGCCAAGGCCAAGGTGGAATTGGTAGAAGATGCAGTAAACCAACTGGTTTTATATGGGTTGCCTTTGCTTGTCTACACATATGGCAGAATTCAATGTATGCTGTACAATCTTTCCACATATCTTGCCACCAAAACTTTTTAGAAACAAGTTTGAATGTTTTACAGATACCTGCATGTCCCGCAAGTGGTGAGTCATGGCATAGCTGCAATAGTTTATGATGTAGAATATTAGAAATTACCAGGCAACCATATTGTAGCAAGTAGTCATCTTTAGTAGATATTCCTTTAGAGTGTTTGAGCTCTTGAATTTCCTTATCATTCAACTGAGCTTTACACATTTCAAAAGAGGACATTTTCATGTGACGGCTAGTAAAAAACAATTCTTATTGAAAAGCACTTGTTGATCTGTAACTTGCTCATTCAAATTATGAAGATGATAATCTTGCCAACAAATCAGTGGATCTGGCTTTTTTCCTTCTTGGTCTAGTTAAAAGATGATCTGGAAATCAATCTCACATAGAAAGAGTGACCAGTATACTTGGCAATGGTTCAACTTTTTAGACTCAGAGAAGTATAAAAGGTTGAGATGATCCATAACTACTTTTACTGGAGTAATTATACTAAACAGAAAGGAGTGCCACTGTTGAAAACAGGTAACTTGCTAGTAGCTCCTTGTTGTGTACCTCATAATTAATCTCAGGTAAGGAAAGTTTACAAGAGAAGTAGGCAATGAGATAAATTTCTTCATCAAAGTCCTGGCATAGGACTCCGCCAATTGCAAAATCAGTAGCATAAGCTTCAACTATAGAGGGATTTGATGTACTAGGATGTAGAATAGGAGCAAAACTGAATTGAATCTTAAGGTGCTCAAAAGTTGCTTGACAAGCAGGAGTTCAGATGAACTTGGAGTCCTTTTTAGTAGAGTAAGCATTGAAATGATCACATGAGAATAATTTGAAATGAACATTTGATAGAAGTTGGCAAAACCCAGAAATGGTTGTAAATCTCTTGATATTTGCAGAGGCCGGCCATGAAGTTATACTCTCAACATTTTTTGGATCAACTCCAATACCAGAGTCTAAAATAGTGTAGCCAAGGAAATTAATTGACATTACCAACAATGAACATTTTTCCA